>JAODOY010009326.1:0-29648 GCA_025399855.1 Forbesichthys papilliferus | reverse complement strand
CCCCCCCCCCCCCCCCCCCCCCCCCCCCCCCCCCCCCCCCCCCCCCCCCCCCCCCCCCCCCCCCCCCCCCCACAAGGGTCAGAAAGACCTAGAGGGTGAGACAGTGTGCTGGCGATGGGGGGAGGAGGACACTCACCGCTCTCGCTCTTCTCGATGACGTCCACCACCTCGCCGGCCTGGAGGCTGATCTCGGCGGGCTCCTGCTTCTCGTAGCCGGCCGCCACCACGTATTGCTCCAGCAGCATGGGGTCGGAGGCGTCCACACCTGGGGTCGACGGAAAAAAGCACGCAGTCAGCCAGCTGCCGGCCAAAGGAGCGGCGCGGGAGCGAGCGCCGGGCGCCCGCCGTTGTGCCATGGGGCCAATGTGTCGCTGGACGTCAACCGCTGGCAACACCCGCAGGGCTCAGTGCATCTTCTGCTCAAGCGTCTGGCCATAGAGCTGCATGCCTCTCCGGCTCGCTTCGACGGCTAGGAAAAGAATGCCTGTCCTTCCCCCCCCCCCGAGTCGGTCATCAAACAGCCGAGCGAAGAGAAGCCATGCTATGCTATTGAGAAGGAAAGGGGGTTAGGCAGGGACGACTCATCCATATAGTCCAACAAATGTGAGGAGAAGGTGCAGCACTGTCGATTTAGCTGCACTCCTTGAGGGGGGAAAAGGCAGAGGAGACAGGCAGGAGACGGAGAGAGGTGCGGAGAAATAAAGGCAGAAGGGGGCTAACAGTCGTACAGCGGCGAGGGTTTGCCCTGGAAAATAAACAGTGTGCTAAAAAGTGTCCTTCTCCTGTGTTGGGGTTGAGCCGAAGGAAGGGTAGGGGGGGTTGTGTACACCAATCATAAGAGTCGACACTAGAGGCCTTAAATAGAACCAGATGAAGGGGCTGGAGTATTGCTTAGTGGGACAGCCCTCTGCAACTATGAAACACTAGAGCTCTGACTACAGCGCGGGGGCCCGGCCAATGGAAACTCTCCCCCCTTGTTCCACTTCGCTGGGTTAACCTTCTGAGCACCAGCCGTGACTTACTGTTGATTTATTTTGGAGTGTCATATTATGGTTTGACCAATTAGCGCGCGTCTTCAGTTACGGCATACGGTGTGTTGTTTGAACCCACACATGATTCAGACGGTTCCATGACAAAAAAAATCGACATCTGTTGTGATTTTTCTATTCGTTTTAAAGAAGCAGTATAGGCTACTTATAGGGCCTAGGCCAACATGTCCACTGAAGGCTAAAGCATTGCTTAAATATATTCATCTAAACTGAATGAACTAAGACTAGTAGGTTTAGAGGCAGAAATAACAACTGTCAGCTGGAGTCCAGAATCCCAGCTGAGATGCAGCTCACACACTCGGTGGCCACTGGGATGAGATTATTGGGTGAGTGAATACTTAATACAAATATGTAATTTGTCATTATACTTATATACTTATACTTAGGTTTAAATTGTGTTTTATTTTTCTTGTGTTCTTATATGTGAACAGAATGTTCCCTATGGGAATCATACTATTATAATACACCGGTACATTTCATTTAAAGTTGTAGTGTGTAGTAAATGGCCAGAGCTACATGTTGGTACAACAATATGTACCCCTCTAAGAGACTTCATGGCGATTGAAGATAACTCAGGTATGTTTCATGTGGAAGCCTGTACAACACTTATCAAAGTACCCTGCCAGAAACAACACGTTTTAGTAAGTTAAAAAAAATCATAGCGCTTACAAAGTAGGCCTACACATTTAAATCCAATTATTTATAAAAGCCGATTTAAAGGACTCCCAGCCCAGTCGCTCAGAACAACACTGTACGGACACATTGCAAATAAGATACAGTAACATAGTAGAAAGCTGCAAAAGCATTATAAAATATATACTAATCACAGTAAGGGTGCTGCTTCCCTTAAGAACAAGAGCTATTAAAAAAACATTATATAATATGTGTGCCCTCCATCAAGAAAAAGGAGCTTAAAAATGCCCAACAAGGCCAAATGAAAACCTTTGTCAAAGTGTGGTTAAGTCAGTTATCACTTAGCATGCATTTTTACACAGTGAAAAAGAACCAGGATTGCCTCCAACAGATGGTAGGTTTGAGGCTTAGATAAGAAGCGCCTCTCGAATTCAGTTGCCAGTTCTGACAAGAGCTAACGTGATGACAGGCTGCCAGACTAGAGATTAACATCTCTGTATATTACGATTACCCCTGCATTCAATGTTCACATTCAGGGAGAAAATTGTGGAAATGTCAGGGAAGTAATAACTTACGGAGATGGGCTCGGCACCATTAGCATTATAGATGCTAATGGTGCCAAGCAGTCTAACACTGGATGAGTGTGGTTAGCTTGCGGTTCATGAAACTTTCACATTTGCACTAGACACTTTTTTCCCCCAAAACCACAAGGTTGGGTGCATGAACACTGAAAAGAGCATATGATCTATATTCTGTCTATAATGGCAACACATAGTGTATTTCTTCAGTTACAGTAGGCAACACATAGTGTATTTCTTCAGTTACAGTAGGCTCTTATATTCAACATAACTTTCATTAGACAAATTTGTGGCTTTGTGGTTTGTTCAATGTAAATATCAACACTAACAGTATTACACGAGGCCAGCGTTTAAATCTTTATTCCCTCCTAATTATTACAATCTTTATACTATACAAAAATTCTGATCCTGAAATCTTATTATTATTAAAGCATTGGTACAATTGTAAAACCTGTGAGGTATAAAGAGATCACCTTAGTATATAGTTTAAAAAATGTAAGATCCTCAAACACATCATTGTTTGAGGGGAACGGTAAAGCAAAAGAAACCTGACTGAGTGAGGAAAGTCTTGTCAGCAAACAAAAGCTACTATTTCAACCTCCTTCAGGAAATGAAATGTTTTGCAACAGCTGGAAGATAGGGCCAGAAAAAAGAGTAGGCCGACATGGATATATGACCTTGGAATACAGCAAGCTGTAATCAAATTAATTACTGTTGACTACACATACACTGTTAAATTCAGATGAAATGTGTCGGCCAAGCCAAGTTATTTCCACAAAGGTGATATTTACAATCTATATTCAAAACGTGGTATCCTCATGCCACTGGCATAGGAAGCTCGCTCTCCTCTGCAGAATATGTGAGCATTCTCCTCTGGGCAGACACCAGATAGCCTTGTTAAGCTACTCTCTCTGTTTATGTCTCTTCTCACCCAGATTTATACATGTGCTTCCTGCTCCCACCCTTGTAACCCCAGGCGCCCTCGATATACCCCCCCCCTCCAAGTCCCACCCCCTTCCCCCATCCACCCATCATCAGCTTTGTCCAACAAGGACGAGAGTTGGGAGGTTCACGTTGATGCATCATCTGGGGGAGGAAACTGGGGAATTTGGGATCTCTTAGCGCCTGCCAGTTTATACCAAGCGAGTTCTGCTTTCTCCTCACAATCTATAGCACTCTGCAATGCCGTGGTGTGACTGTGCGGGGATTGGGCAGCTGGGCTGTGCCTGTGCCTCGCTAGCTATCTTGAGCTATACGCGTAGCCCTTCGGAAGCAGACGTTGGTTGGCGTCGAGCAAAACCTGGCTATGTGCGACGCCTTTGTTGGGCTCATCAGCTGCAGATGTGGAGCTTGGACGAGGACGGGATACTGCATTGCTGCTCAATGTAGTACAGATGCACTTGTGTCATTCAATCAGTATGTGGCCCTAAGGGAGGAGGGGTAAAGCGCAAACAAATAGCTGTCCAAAATATACTTACAGTACAAGTAACTTCACTAAAAGTATGAGATAAATATGAAGCAGATAGAAACAGAACAGTACAGTGCATCAAAGGAACGTAATGTACAGTAACTTCTTAACTTGCAAAAAGATGCATGAATAGTGTGTGCATACTGTATAGTTTGACTAAAAACATGATCAAATGTTTTCACTTTACCATCAAGTGCATATGTAATAATACGTTACCAATGATCTCATTAAACTAGAAAACATGTTGCGTCACGTAGCATATATTTTCAATTTTGAACCAACCTGAAATGTTGGAATTGAAGCTTCTGCACTCTCGTTGGATTGGTAATGTTTCCAGTTTGGACTGGTGACAAGACAGTCACAGTGTCAGAAACAATGTGGATAATACTGGATTTACTACGCTGTCAGTGTGTGGCTAGTCAGAATGTGCATTAGCCAATGACGGTGCAACCTCAAGTGATGTAACAACTATATGCCAAATCACCTACAAAATCAGCTACTGACAGAGAGAATGTCACATTACTGTAATTCTCACAAAACCCACAAACACATCATTTAAAGGAGTAACATGCAAATCTAAGGGGGCCTGTCTGAGCACATTTTAGCATTTTAAAAGGGCTTGCATGTGTATGCATGTGCACATCCAATTATGTTAATCAGATTCCCAAACAGTATGGCATGGCAGGTCTGCTGCAAATAGTTTCTTTCCTGGCCTGAACTTGTTGTTGTTGTTGTTGTTGCTATTGCTGTTGCTGCTTTAAAGGACGCCTGTGAGACAGAGTGAATACATTTCTTCCTGTGTTTTAAAGGTGCATTAATATTTTGCTCCAAGACTAAGAGATGGCACCGTCAGAGAACTCAACAGTCAAAAAGGTCCTTTATAAAGAAAGGGGAGTTCGGTCGCTGAAGCGCAAGGCCGTTGATTGTGGAGAAACAATTTGTCATAATGATTTCCTACAGCATGCTACATCTGACTTTGACCCGTGCGTAGGATACCTCTTATCCTTTCACTACACACGCACGCACGCACACACGCACCCACACACATGCACAACTCCAGTCTCTATCGCCCCCCTGAGCCCTGCAGCTCAGATGACGACAGAAAGCCTGCACACATAAACACACTCGCTCAGCCTGTGCGTAACACCCGAAATCGTTTCCACTTGCCACGTAAACCTCCTATTCCGTCCATCTGCTTTTCACATGCACTGCACCCCTGAGCGCTCCCTCTTTGTCCTTCCTGCTTGTTCTACTGTATCCAAGCTAGCCTATAGATACAGTATACAGTATACCCAATGCCGAGAGCGGAAACAAGCAAAATCAACGTTGAAGGGATAATGAAGGTTCTAGAAGGTCCCGGTAACTTCATGCAAACAAATAACCGTTAAAGTAATATATCATGGGTGACTCTAAACTTAGTTTTAATGGGAATATAAAACAATAACGTGTCTTTCTCTGCAAAAAAATAAAAAATAAAAAATAAACCACAAATCATGATCTGACTGCAGCAGTCGTATCACATTTCAGTCTGACGGTGTTGAATGCCATCCTGAAGCTTCAGATGAGAGAGGGCTTAGATGTGATGTCAGCCCATAGGGGGTTCTGATGTGATTGCAGTGGAGGGCACAGCTGAAGAAAAACAACAACAACAACAACAAAAACAGATACAGCCAGAGTCTCTTACCAAAGCTGCATAAAGGACACACTTCAAAAAGAAAAATCATCGCAATTGAAGGTGGGTGCTTTCCAATGGTCCTACATATTGTAATCATTTAATGTAGCGGTGTATTCATAAACTGCGCACATGTTTATTCCAAACAATCGCCACACCGGCACCATTTCATTGATTAGAATGTGCCAAGCAATTAGTGGCACGCTAATGACACATAATGATACATATAAGTTGTGTATTGTTGGTAAATAATGGCACAGTGTTTTACACTAATGCTCTACAATCTAGCTGTAGCCAGCGGGCAGGGAAGCCTTGGCTCGTACCGTGGGTGGACAGTTTAGAGAGAGCCTGAAAGCTGAATGGACAGTACCTGAAAGGGCTAGCATAAGCAGAGACTGTGGCACTCCTGCAAGAAGAACCACTCAAGTGTGCACCCACCGGTGATGTTGGCTTTGTGTTTGTGTACATATGGTGCCACTAAAGACCACAGGCTCTGAATGGATTACAATCTCCCTTATTTTTCCCACCAAGAGACTGGTCATTCTCTAAGCCCTCCTACTACGAAGAACAGTTATCAACTGTAAGAGTGCCAATGTTGATGAAGATAACAACAGAGATTGACCACCCCTGCTATGAACATCTGTGTATAATCCGGTTTACATAGCCAGTTTCTTCATCTTTAGCATGCCAGGCAAGCAGAGTTTCTAGCGCAGGCTCCAACTGCTTGTAGTTCTGCGGCTAGGGGCAACATTCTCCTGTTTAGGGCTGAGGCTTAGCGAGCTCTTATGGGAGACCAGCACCGTGCAATTATGGGAACCATAAGCTGCATCAACAGCACAAATTCACCACAGCATCGCTGCAAATTCTCCGCTGCCCTGCTTAAACTGAGAAATATTAATATGCCAGCATGCATTTAACTCTTATATCCGGCAAACAGGTCTGGGTAAGTATTTTCTCAATATGAACTACGAATCATGTACATTGGACACACGCGACATATCACCATTTAGGCTAAACCCACTGTAACAGTGTCATTTATAACACTGTGCACTGTAACAGCCCACATGAGCTAATTTCCAGACCGCTCTGACTGGAAACCAATCAGTTTTGTAGCACAGGATGAATGTACACTACTGGACACACACACACACATGCACACACACGCGCGCACACATACACACAGCTGAGGCAAGATAATCTTTCCATTTCACCATTCAGCTGGAATTTACTGTTACGTAAATCCCCAATACCATGGAGCATATAATGAAATTAGGTAGGCGTCTTATTTCTGTTGGTGGCAAATGCAGTACAGCATTTCACCAGAGGAGGACATCGCAGAGATACAAAATCAGTCAATTAAAGACATTCCTTGCATAAAGCATTCCTATGAGACTACAGTAAAGAGTGCTGTCACAAACAAAATGGCAATATTATGGCATACAGTATATCAATAATGCATGCCTTACTAATGTGTTATTTAGCAGTACATACAAAGGGGAATAAGTGACATTTCTCCAACTCCAACCAACTAAATTAGAAAATTCACATGCACCTTTTTGGAGCCACTATTATGAAATTATGGAAAAATAAGAATATATCATAAAAAAAATCCTTACCACACATTTTCCAAATATACATTTGTCAAAGCCAGTTACGCCCTTTTGACACCAACTGGCTTCGAATGTTCAGTATTTAAGTCTTTTGGTTTTAAATGAATAACTCCAAATTGATTAAGAGTCCACTTGTGCCCTTTGGCAGTCAGAAAGAGCTCATCAAGAGCTTTCATTTGATATAAACATCTCAGTTTCACCCAAAATGTCACTTACACACCCCTCTGGTTCTCACCCCTGGAAATACAGCGCGTGGGCCCCAATACACATGCACAGGCGCGTACAGTACAGTATCTGTGCTCCTGTAGCCTTGTGCACAGATGAGTCACCCACTCTCTCCCTCTCTCCTTTCACACATGAACACCATTCCAACACGCTAGCGCAGCAAATGCAGAGCATAGCAGCACCAACAGGTGCTCCTTCCCACCCAGCACTGTTTGTTTGTGTAACCCTTTCAAAACAACACAACCCTGTCAGATCAAGCCGGGTGCTGCGTCGTACAATGCCACCCGAGATCGTTATTGCTCACCACACACTTGACGTTTTCAGTCAAGAAAGAGAAAGAAAAATAAAGAGAAAGTCCAGACAGAGCAAAAAGGTTTTCCCTGGGAAATATGCCAAAGCTGGCAAGGGTTTTGAATAAAAGGGATCCAATGAGAAATATGGAGAACATAATGTTTTATCAACAATACTTGTTAAACAGTATCATACACTGTAAATGAAGAAACGAGTGTAAGCACAGCATACAGTATGTAATTATTACGCAATTATTAAAAGGACATACATTCACTGACAGAACAAGTGATCCAATCACATTTTTGACTTTAAGTAGAAGGCCATTCTCTCACCTGACTTGCGCTTGCAGGAGCCTCCAGAATCTCTAAAACAGAAACAACACCAAAGAGACATGGTCAGCAGCGGCATGAGAGGTCAAAATATTAAAGCAACTGGTCGCCGCAGACCAGTGACCAGTGCTGTAACCGCACACAAAATTTTAGCCCCCAGCTAGCAGCCAATCCCTCATTAAGAATGCATTCAGAATTTGACCCACTATGTTAAGAAGAAGGGCAATGGCCACAGGACATGGGGGGGCGCCATTGAGCAAGTAAACATAGCAAACACACAGCAGCACAATGCATTTTAACGTGTATCTACTGTACAGTATCTATAGGAATGTACCTTAGAATGGAAGATATATGCGGCTGTCACAGTTTTAAAAAAAAACAGGAATGTACCTTAGAATGGAAGATATATATGCGGCTGTCACATAAAAAACAACAACAACATTGATGTATTTCACAAAGAAAAACTAGTTGTATCCTCTGGTGAGCCCTATTCACATTAAAATGTTAAAGTGTCCCTCTGCTGTAAAGTCCAGGGGCTTTGTAACACACCTCTCTGTAAGGATAACCATTAGTGTCACTGAACAGCCACTGACCATGGAGACTGTCTGTCTCTACGCTGCATGTTCCTTTGTGTCCCTATGTGCACGATCAGCTAATAAACTGCAGTATGATCACATAGGTTTTCTGATGGGAACAGACACCCAGTGTTCGAATTACCCTCCAGCTCCCGGGTGGGGAAGGGGGGCACCTTACAGATGTTATTTTGGAGAGGAGGGGTGGACACATGAAGCGGGGGGTCTGGTCCTCACCCCAGGACATTTTGAGGGTTAAACACTTCATTTCCAGCATTTTGGTGAATTTCTATGTACCAATTGCCTTTTATTAGGCTTTTGTATGTATATCCACATATGCGGTTTGCTTCTTATCACAAATTTAACATGGTAATTCATCTATTTACGTCCCTGTGCTTACTTGATACGCAATGCACAAAAACCGCATGGCTGGCTGTTTAAGAAGCGGAACAAAGAATGAGAAAGTCATGGCAACCAGATAAGTATTATCGGCACAGGTAAGCTGAATAATAATGGGAAACACGTAAACCTTAATACAAGTCAGGGCTTGATCAAAAGCCCCCCTGGCGACACGAGGGCAAAAGTTAAGCAAAGTGCTATTTCTTATGTTAATTTAAGTTGCGTACTGTTTTAAATGAATGGTGTTGGCTAAATAGCCTACTGTGATGCGGTCTACAAAATCAGACCTGAGAAGGGCTCTTCTGCCACGCGGTCTGTCTGTGCACTGACAGTTCAAAGACATGACCATGAAAGTAAATAAAAGAATGCATCTTTAAGCCTTTTGGATGAGAGGTAGAGGTACAATTATTTCACTAGTTAAAGTTCACAGTAGTTAAACAAAATGCTGGTTTCAATTTGTTCACATTTTTAAAGAGCTCACTTTGTAGCCATGTAGGATGGAAAAGTGATGGTGTTTACTCGCAAGACAAATTCAAAGTATACACTATACATGGTAAACATTATATTTTAACGAGCATGTTCCTGGAAAATCTGGAAGGGTGGAGATGAAAATTAGGTAAGTAAGGAGGGTGGGGGAGAAATTATGGGTATAAACTGGATTCTTGACCATCCCTGCTAGCTAGCGACCCATAGCATAGAGCTGCAATGATATTCCTCCCTGGGGCACAGTGAGCACATGGCTCTGGCTCTGTGTATTGCTCCTCCCAACACCAGTAAAAGAATACAACTATGTCCAAACACCATTTAAATGTTTAGCACTTTGTGCCGCTCGTTGCCTATAAAGACGGACGTTTAACCTTTGATTAACAGGTGAGAAAGTGGTGCAAAAAATGTGACACGCTCAGTCACGCGCACGCACACTGCTATTATATAGTTCTATGATGCTCACACACACACACACACACACACACACACACACACACACCTCACGCACGTGCACGCATAAACACACACAAACACCTACACACACACACATAATGAAATCCACAAACCCATGAGAGTCCATTCTAATCTAGACTTGAG
This sequence comes from Forbesichthys papilliferus, assembly GCA_025399855.1. Taxonomy (NCBI): domain Eukaryota; kingdom Metazoa; phylum Chordata; class Actinopteri; order Percopsiformes; family Amblyopsidae; genus Forbesichthys; species Forbesichthys papilliferus. The sequence continues at coordinate 19,739 of JAODOY010009326.1, read as the reverse complement.
AATCGCCATCTGTTTGCACAGACAGAACTGCAGCCCTTTCTATGTGGGCCTATTAGAGCCGTGACGTGAGATATTAGTCGTTTGCTCACGTTTCGTGGCAGATTTGGGTTGCAGCCAGAGCACTAAAGACTCTGCTCTGGATGTAAACTACCCAGACACCCCTGCCTGAGAATGACCCTGACATACAACGCCCTCCCCTCCAGCTTCAGGGCCAAGGGGTCAGCCCCAGTACAGTACACTGAGAGACACAATGATGTGTGCATAAGGGAGTACGTGCCTTTCCGTGAGATTGTGTTCTTGTACAGTATGTAAATGTAAGTAGGATGGATGGTGGTACGAAGAACCTTCGGTTATCTGTATACATAGAATAGCACAGACACACACACACAAATCTACTGCACGCATGCACTAATACTGCACACTCACACACACACACACAGACACAGGCCAAGATCTCCTGCAAAGCTTGATTGTGATTGGACAATGATGTCAGGGGAAAGAAATGTTAGTGTGACCACAAACAGTATCACCCACTAATGATATCCTTTGTGGTGAAACACTGATGTAGGATTAGTCTCAATAAAGGCCCTGAACTAAATACTTTTAAATGCTAGTGTCAGTTGGAAAAGCCCTTTTAGTCTGATCCTGTATAATCAATAACGTACAACTTAATATGTATTTCAATACAAATACATCTATTTTTAAACATTGCTCTTTAGTGTTCATTTGTGAAAATAAAGCGCACCTCACATATGGTGACAAGCCATATGCGGTGAGGTGGCCTTTGGCACTGGGATGACAAAATCCCGATGGCTTAAACTACTGACTAAACTTAAATGGAGTTTCTACCACCTGCGGCGCTGACAGCAAGGGGATTGATCCCCTTTGCACACACTGGTTGTATTTTTGATGTCTAGTCTCGAATGGCTTGCTGCCTGGCACCCCTGGGCAACAGAGGTTAAAAGTCTTTCATTCCTCAGCTTCAGCCTATTCAACGGGATGCTTGATCTCGAGGGTTTGGATGAAAGGAGCCATGATATTGATGGGATCTTGTCTCTCTGCCCGCATCACTTAATCCAAGAAGAACGGCAGGGGTCCGCACCGGGCGGGAAAGACTCAATCAAAGAGCTAGAAACATCAAGTTGTCGAGGATCTCCTCAGTAGAAGCATTAGCATTAGCAACAGTGGCATTGATTTTCAGTTGAGAACCCTGGTTTCCTTTGGTGAACCACACATGATACATGGTGTGGATGGCAGATATCTGATCTGAGAGCAAAGACTTACTGTACTTCTCAAGTAATCAAGAGTTGCTCAAGAGTTGAGCAACCACAATTCCACATACTGAACATAGGATAGCAGGATAGGAGGTACAATACCTCCTGCCCATTCATAACTTCATGTGTGCTTTTCAAGTCTTAGATTTGGCAGGTTGGAACAAATACTTTTATAAACAAGATGTTTGGTAATTACAGCTGACATATTTCATGGCAGCTCACATTTCAACAAATCATAATGAGGTGTAATATTTGTGTAATATTGATGTTAAACAAAAACAAATCCACACACACAATAATGCATGTAAACTATATTATCAAACAATCTCTCATAATGACCTCAAATTATAAACAAAATATCTACATAGTCCCCAATTAATATTGTCACTGGTTTAGTTGTTTCTTGTAAAACTAGCATAATAAATAATTTGGTAAGTGAAGAAAATAAAATGTTATGTTTTGAATAACAGTAGGTCAGACAAATATTTGGAGGATACAAATCCATATATTTATTTTCTCAATACACAATAGCCTACATGTTTTTACACTGCAGTCTGTAAGCAGTTTCAACAATAAAAGAGGATTGCAAGCTATATATTTTTGCCACATATTTCTGTTAAGATTTTTATTTAAACACTTTCTAAATCTCATCTGGCTAAATATGTCCCACTTGATTTGGGCTTAGAGGAAACGCATAACTTTAGTGTATTGTGGCCATCTGCTCTTCTTCAAACCGCATGCTTCTTCGGCAAACAACGTCATTTCTGACCCATTGTTTTATCTCAGTGACAACAGTTCATTAGAACTTCAAAACTACACCACTGATGTGCAAATAAGAAATCTGACAATAAACAGAGACAATCCCCTAGAACTGTGACTAACTTCCACCACATCATTTAAAAGTAAAAACAAATTCAACTGAATAACAAGAAAATGGCAAATGAAAAAATTTCACTTGAGATCATTTTCACTAATACCTGTGATACTTATCATCTCATCTATTCCGTTAAGAAGTCTTATGGCTCCCTCTTGCGATGAACTAGTTTCATGCCTGATCTACACCTCTGTCTGTATGTTTGCAGTGAGCCGTTTGCACCCATAGATGGCAGTAATGAATGGAAGCTTTTATGCTATTTTGCACTAATGTCCATATGTGCTATAAAATGTTCATATATCAAAGTATAAATTCATGTCAAAATTGAATTAATTTACATTACACCATGACTGTAGATGTTTGTGGGAAAGGGTTACCCATGTATTTTAATCCTATCAGACACATCATTTAACAGCAATGTGTATTTTTGTTGATACAGCATTGATAAACCATACACTACGGATGGGTTAACATTGTAGCAGGTCATTTTTAAAAATGGCAACCATCTAAATTGCTGCTTACCAACAAAAAATGAAGGAAACATTATATGAGAGAGTCCTTTGACCAAAAGTCCAAATAGCGTATACTATAGCACTCTGCAATTACTCCCACACTGTGAGAAACAAATTGGCCCTGAGCCTCATCTGCCCTCAGACGTGAACTTAGTCTGCCTTTCATGATACCGTTGATCCTCCGGCACTGGGGCTGAGGTCAGGTGTCATCTCCGAGAAATCATCATTAATAAAAGACAGTGCCCCTTGACCAACCATCAATCATCTTGGATAGATGGGTCAGTGTGGGTGTCGGCCACCTGGTCCCAATGCTAAACCCCACAGGCATGACGCATCGCTCGCTCATACGTACAGACACACACACACAGACACACACACATAACCCACATGACATGCCACAACCACATCCTGCCCCTCCCGCATCCTCTCGCTGATCACACACACGCAGACACAATACCCACACACGCATGCACGCACAAACAATTGCGATACTACTGTTAAAATCCACCAGGGGGCACTGTGATTATATTTTGCTAGAAAGACTAGACATTTTTTTAATTTATGATGGATTAATTACATGACTCACTCTTTTGGAGGGTTTAGGTCATCTGTTTTCGTTTCAAAGAACCTCAACACCTCTTCACTTTGGGAGATAGAAGATGGCAGTTTCATTAAAGCCTATATGGGAGAAACAGAAAAAACGATTCAGCTTCAGTTGTTCAATGCCCTTCCAGGCATTGCGTCACAGTGTGTACACAGATGGTCGCACATCCAAACTTATTACGACTGCATTTACACGGGGCGTGGAAAGGCAGTGCAATAGCTGTCAGGTCAGAGGATTGACTGAGGATGAGGGGAGGAGCTAGGGAGCGTGCAGAGGAAAGAAGAATGTGCCGTGGCCAAAGAAAAGGAATCGAGAAAAGAAAAACAAATGTTGAACTCTTGAAAAGCTCAGCTGCAACTTTAAATAAGCATGTTCAAAACAAAAGTTACTTTTGAAACAGTAACACACACTATTCCATACAAAAAAAAAAAACCTGTATTAATCTAATTCTAATTAAATTAATGTATTGTCTCAAACAGTTAAGGCTTCAAGTGTTTCCCGGCCGGCAACGTGTAGTGTGATTAGCACAATGCTCTGTTTTAGTCAAATTACTAAACATGTCAATCATTTCAGACATGGCCTCCTGTCCCGACACACCCTTTCTCTGACCAAATTGATATAACAAGCTCAGCTGTATTCACTCCCACACCTCAGATGCTCTTGTGACCGCCTGTTCCGTAACTTCCTGCTGCCTATTTACATTGGTGAAAGGAAATGACCAGTACAGATAATGCTGTAGTTTTCCTGTCGAGGCTGGTGGGGTCGATAGACGATAGACAATGATGTGGTGAAATACGCAGTGAGTGACATTGATGTAGACAGCAAAAAATAGAAAATAAAAACCATTTTCAAATCACAAATAAATAAATGAACAATGCTGCAATACTACAGACCGCTGAATCATCATAATGATTTACGTACACTGTATATATGCACAGCAATGCAAAATGTTTAACAACAGCTCTGCTGCTAGACAGGAAGCATTAGTCTTACTTTGCAATAGTTATCCAAGTGTTTCAGCCTCTTGAGAGCGACATCTCTTACGTGACTTCGGCGAAACAAGACTTTACCTTGAAATAAAAATAGTCACAAGATATAACACATATTATGAGTTAAGTTAAATAAACAAAAACACATATACACATTGCTTTTTATTTTAAAATGTAATATACACATGGAAATTAGTGAATTAAATTAAAAGATGTTTCAACCTTTTTCAAATAACTTGACTATAAGCTTCACACATAAGCTGTAAGTATACAATCTTACATGAAGAATGTTTTCCTGTCAGTGTGATCTACAATTATCGATCTAACAGAAATCTAAACACTGCAAGCCAGTCTGTAGGCAAATTAGAGGACACCATCTCTGCTCGCTTTCTACTCCCATGCCAGTCTACTAAATCATTTGGCATGGGTGGACTGGTGCAATAACACAATGCAATGTGGTTGTGCTATGAAGCCTGTAGGAGTAGAAACAAATATCTATTCTGCGTGAAATGTCAAACTGCCATTCTGCTGGTTTGAACTCATAAGCCCCTTCTATTTTCAGGCATGTCTTTGACAAAAACAGAACAGAGGCAGCACAAACATCTCACTTAACATAATTGTGGACAGATAAAGTGTTGCCCATGCTGTTCTAATCTTGGAGTACATTTTCTTACCTGGTAAAAATGGAATGATTCTCTTTTTTGGGTCCTTCTGCCCTCCCTCAATTGGAAATTTGTCAAGTATTTGCATCTGAAAAAAATTAAATTGTACTTGTTTTGGACTTTCATCTCCTGCAAGAGAAATCTTTCAAAGTCAAAGCTGAGGAATTTGAGATCAGCCATGCAACACAGGGGTCGTAAACTCTCATGGCAGACAAGCTCTTGGTTAAACCTCTGCAATACATGGTGTAATTATATAGCCTCTGAAGCGCTACTAGTTTGTCACAGGACCACTATGATCTCTGGGGTTACATCACGCCAGCGCTTCTGAAGCGAGCTCCATGGAAGGCCTTAAGATTGCCACAAGAATAGATAATCACACAACTATTTGATGTGATAGCACTCATTATTTCCCAAAAAAGAACTAATACACAATAAATATATGTATGTGTGTGTGTGCGTGTGTGTGTGTGTGTGAGCGTGTGCGTGTGTGCATGCGTGTGTGTGTGAGCGTGTGTGTGCGTGCATGTGTGTGTGTGTGCATGCGTGTGTGTGACCTACTACATTAGGTTAAAAATGTAATTCCTTTGGTGCAAGGTTGAAGAAAGAAAGAATTAACATTTTGTGTAAGCAGTACTTTATGTGTACAGCATTTAGCAGAGCTTGCTTAGCATGGCAGCTGTTTTAGCTGTTTAGTGTTGAATGCACATGCACATGCATGGCCCTACAGTAGTGTCTACAACAGCATAGGATGCTAGAGCACTTTTTGTTGACTTTAAGAAGCAATTGTAACATTTATGTGTGTGCGTGTGTGTGTGTGTGTGTGTGTGTGTGTGTGTGTGTGGGTGTGCGTGTGATTCAGGTCATGAAATTCAGAAATAAACGCACATTGGAGCATCTTACAGTATAAACCCCTTCCCTTCCAAATAAAGCACTGGCTTGCCTTGTTCCAGATGTGAAAGCAAGGTATAACACACACACACACACGCACACACACACACACACACACACACACACACACACACACACACACACACGTGCAGACACACAACACACAATATATAGGCCGAGAGACACTGGACTAGGCCCAATAAAATCCCAAATAAACTAGGTGGACGCACAAGTGAGCCTACGTGGGGAGTAAAGTTGAATACATTGGGCCATGTGGGAGTTATAAATGTGAGGAATGGTTTAGTTTCTACTCTGGTGGTTCTGTCATTGCTCTGCTCCTCTGCTGAATCTCAACATATCTTCTTTGCCTTGGCATGTCCCCCTCAGAAATTCAAACAGCAAATAAGGAGTGGTTTCCTTTCAAGAAGGCCAAGGTCATTATTGTGTTTTGGGGGGTTAGATGAAGTGCTGAACACAAAGAACTTCTGGGTAACCAAAATGCTCAGCTCATAAATGTACAGGGCGATATTTTCATGATTTCTGGACGTTCCCCGAGGGTTTTTCTTCTCCAGCATGTTCTGAAAATGGTATTCTCCACCATTGACATTCTCAGTACCTCAGCCCAAAGTGGATTCATGATGAGCGCATAGAGCGTTCACTCCACACCTCTACATAGTCCTGGCATGCAAGTGAGAATGATGACATCCTACTTGGGGCCTGCCTTGATACACTCACAGTGTGTATTAGGGGAAGCCGTTCCCATGGCAGAAGCCAAACAATGTGGAACAAAGCTATCAGAGCAAGAGTTACTCCAATTTCAGGCACATGTATTGCAAGCAGCCTGGAGCCGTTTCCCTGGAGACGTTATGCTGTCATTGCTTTCTTAAACTCAGTGGGAGATTCCTTCATGTGTCAAGTTACAGTGCCGGGCGAATCGTCCCGCTGGGAAAATGAACATGTCTGTAGCAACAGGTGCGTCAGTGTGTCATTTTCTAACTTCAATTTTCATTCTGGCGTTTGGACTCATAAATGATGTGGATTTAAATGCCTGGAGAAATGCAGGATGTGCAACTTACATTAAATCTATAAGCGCATCTTGGTTTATATGTTAGAAAATCATATCTATCTAGTCTAGTATCTAATATCTAGGTATCTAGTATATAAATAGACACAGCGTTTAATCAGAATTCCAGTTTTGCAAGTATATAGCTTTAACTGGGGCATTTTAAGGGGTGAAAGAAAGACAACTGCCAAGGCTCTACAAAGCATAAAAGCACTTTTTACAGTTTAGCACAATTTTTGCACTGTTTACTTGCAGCGGAGATGATGAGATCCAACTGCAGCAGATATATTATGCATCCATATGCATCTATTAGAAACAAAAATCACCACCTTGTTAGAATAATAAGCAATGTGAGAGATAGAAGGGGAAGCTCATATTATTATGTATTACTATAGAATGATAGGAATGTTTCAGTGGGAAAGCAGTCAAAATCCATCTCTTGGTGTGATTTTGACATCCGTTTGACAGCTTTAAAATAATGTTTGCATTTCTAATCACATACTGTATAGTGTTACCAGTATATTACTGCATGCACTCTTTCAGCAACACATACGCCATAAATGTAAATCTTAAATAAATGCTTAATGCTGGAAGAACAACTCAACTTAGCCGTGATCAATGATACATGTCTTCCACCTTGCAGGATTACCATATATTGAGAGAAATAGCTGTGCCATAGGCCTTTAAACAGGAATGTAGGGCAGACAAATTACAGTGTAGCCAAGAGAGCTTTGACCGAGATCCAATTCATCCAATGCACAAATAATGGCCACTGAAAGAGTGCTCTGCTAGAGTTTACACCCAAACTAAGAAGAGACCAAAAATGAATACAGATTAGTGCATACATGCCACAATCCCCCGTGTGGAATGCCTTGGGGCTAACTCATTCACCTTGCTCAGGGTTAGAGCAAACCCTGACACACTGGGCAGATTCTACCAGCGTCGCACAAGAATATATTCCTCCACCACCAGACATTGTAGGAGTGTAGGCTCAGTGCTATTCTGCACAAAAACAAATGGCTCTTGTTGTTCACAATGCATGCTACGTGTAATAACGAGTCAGCAGACTTCCTCGATTATATGGCAAAGAGGAGGCTTGTTGTGCTTCTCAGAACATGTGTGAGGTCACTGGTTTTTAAGTGCACACTGGGATTTAGGTGACAGTTTAGGTGACACCCTGTCTGATGGAAACAGATGTTATGCAGAAAATATTTAGAACAATATAACGATATAATAATATACAATATAATAATATACAACCTTGTGTGGCTGAGGTTTAAGCTACACTACAGTAGATAATGCAAAACAACATTAGGATCACATCCCATTTACTCATTCTGATTATGTATTGTCCTATCAAATTATATAATGGTTGTATGTGTTAGACGGTGAGGTGGGTGTGAAAGGTATTTCTAATCAAAAAGTACAATAGTGCATCTTTATTGTCCCCGAGTAGTAGCATTACATTTAATGTACTGTAAGCAAAACAGCATAGAAAAATTGGGGTGTATTTACTGTACACTGTAGCAATTTAAAACCCACCTACAATCATTCCAAATCCCTTATCATACCTTTAAAATAAACTGAACTTTGAGATGCTGAGATCCAATGAAAATGCTGTACCCCACTTCCTGATATAGTGCTAACATGCTTACAGAAGCCTTTGTATCTGATGTGAATCACAAGATGCTTACAGTATGTGACATAAGGCTAATTACGGGAAGAGGCTGAGATTAGTGGCCAATAGAAAATACATGCTTTGCTGAGAAATTCATCTGCCGTCAAAGTCAGTGGTCAATTTTTTGTCCATAGTGGTCACCCCGATCTCTCTAATGTACATTTTATTCATCTGGGGATAGACCTCATCACTCCCTAACCACAATCTCTTAAGAAGGCTATTAGGACAGCACTTTTAATAGGAAGATTGAGAACAGTAACTTTTTTAATATTCTTGTTTTCCCGTATTCGATTGTTGTATAGTGAGAATGAAAGAGCAGCCTATCCAATGTTATGGCTTTTGCTAGTGGATTGCGTGCATAATTATATAGCAGTATGTTTATAACCTAATAATACCTTACTGTCCTTCTGTATAGACAGCTGTGGGATGTAGTTCCATGCAGATTTACACAGCCAGGCAAAAAGACACAGCCAACATGGATCCTTGGACAAGACTAATGTTTACAGAGACGGGAGAAGCTTTGTTTCCATCAAACAGAGCGGGGCAGGATTTTCCTGGCTATTAGCAAGATGTTGTGGAACAAAGGGTTTCCTTCTGTGGCCTTCAACAAAGTCAATTCACCAGAGCCACATCACTGTGACCTATTAAGTGCAGTCTGGTGGAATGGGCTTTGTGTTATCTGAGACGAGCTAGTAGCGTACCATTTCTTTGCTAAGAGAAATAGATTTATTGTACATTCAAAAGGAAAAAGAATACAATACAAATCTTGCATTACTTTTTATATTGTGGCTATGCAATTTGTGTTTGTAAGTCAAAAGACATTTGGAATAGTACTTTAGTCCCCAAACCAGCATGAGAAGTTGCCTTGTGTTTTGGCTGACGGCATGTTTCACCATTGTTCTTGAGCTGTATACGATCTACGGACAGGATTTCCCCTTTTCCCCCACTTCCATCATTCATCAGAGATTTTAAAACTATAGCTTTCAACAGGGGGAATCCCCATGTCTAAACATCTTGCTATGGGGCACAGACTGGGCACTGTGTCTGCAGAAGCTGACTGTCTACGCATAATCAAAAGGTCAAAATGACCTCATCCACTGTCATATGAATTGGGAACAATCAATTCATTTTCAAAATGTGAAATGTCATTGTTTGGGAAACTTCACATTTTGAGACTTGACATTATTATTAGTATTATTATGTTGTTGTTAAATAAATAAAATATATCAAAATATAACATTGAGAATATTTAGATGGCTTATACTGGATTTCACCAGGATATAAGCAGCTATCATAACACAAACCCCACATAACAGAGGTCTAGGGGGTTGTCTACAAAAGACTCCACATAGACCTCTAGACCTAAACCGTACAGAACCCAATGCATGTTCAAGAGGGCACAAGTGTGTATAATGTATTGAGTAGAAATAAGTATGTCCCATAAATGAATAAAAATCGAACCAAACTATGTTTCAACTACTCTATGCATGTACTGTAATGTACAATACTGTAAGTATTAAGTGTTAATATATAGCATGTGTCACAGATATACAATCACAAAGTGCTATACATTAAATTACAATGCACATAAATTGACAAATTGTCTAATGCTCGTTTCTTGGAGTTACAAATGGAACAACTGGGTTATTGATACATGTACTTCTGGTTCTGTTGGTTGTTTGGATAAAACATCAGCTCTATGAATGTAATATTGCTGGCATTGTTAATCAGTGCTTGTTAATTTCATTTAAAAAGTATCTTAATAAAAAATACATAAATCTTACATAAAAATCTAAGTAAGTATGTAACACAATAGTCCTGTACATACAGTACCTAATTTCTTCAGTCCAAACCACTATGGTAAATCATATAACCTGCTTCCAAGCTGTTCACTGTGTGTGTGTGTGTGTGTGTGTGTGTGTGTGTGTGTGTGTGTGTGTGTGTGTGTGTGTCCAAGGCCTGTCAAATGACGTGGCTTATTGTTCTCCTGCCCATGGTCTGCACTTCCTGCCCCACCTCTCAGGTTTTCTGACCAACTGACTGTGTTGCATAAATGCTGAGATCCCTAAAAGATGGCCGCAAAAGTCAGCCGCCGACCTCCACATACCGTTCCACTAAGCAGACAAGTCGACCCTGCCATTGCTCTGGCTCTCGTCAGCTTGGTGGATTCCAGCCTTAAGATAGAGTGTGAGTTGGGACAAAGATAGCATACCTGTAGGTCAAAGAATTTGCTGTATCTCCGGTAGATGACGTGGGAAGTAGAGTTTGAGTAGGTGACATTGATAAGGTACACCTAATGGGACAAAGACCAACAAGCAAAGAAGATCCATTAGATAGCTTTGGCAAAGAAACAGCACTTATTGACTATGACACAAAGCACATTCCCTCCAGGCTCAACTTTTAGAGGTCAGCAAAGGTCAAATAATATCATTTAGCATGTCTGTTGTAGCCACACTTCATTAAGAGGCTGCTTGGGGTCAAGAAGAGGGGCCATCTGGTTTAAATGCTTATGCATTTTAAACTTGTCAACACACAAAAACAACAGGAAATGCAAAATGGTACTTGTGTGGCTGATAATATTCAGATTGCTGCTATTAATTCAAGTCTTTTATCTTAAATCTCCAAATAATATGGGGAATAGGGTAAGTATGCATAACAACTAGGTTACAGATCAGTTCCATGTGTCTCAGTTCAGAACGTTAAGGAACCTCTTGGCATGTGTATGTGCCACTAAACTCTAAGTCTATGTGTTAATTATATAATATGATTATTTTCCTATAGAGATATTTAAATGCCAAATACTAACAGTTAAGTAATCCGTAGCACATCCTGTAAATTTGTCATCTAAGGTTTCTCCAAAAGAAGTATGGATTTAGAATTTATGGTCCAAATACAATTGGGCACACCCTGTGGTTTGCAACAGATGTCTGAACCTAATGCCCTTCCATGTGCATGATGGCACTGAAGGTCTAACCAGTTCAAATGTGGTGATAGTGTGAATACTTTTCATTTGATACCCAGTTGATTCAAAAGCAGTCGTCATTACAGACACGTGTCTGCAATCAGGCAGGATGCTTTCTCTTACAACTTGCCAAATAGAGACAGCATGACCAAATTGCAAAACAACAATGTCAAACAGCAACTGTCTGTGTGGTACCATGTGGAAGTCTTCACACATGTGATCTTCACCTCTTGTGATATGTCCAAATGGTCTGTATATTGAATAATAATAACATATAGGCCTGTAAGTATATATATATATAAGCCTGTGTAAGAATAAACCTCATCAAGTCACTGCTATACTCGTCAAAACAGTGACTGAGATAAAAGGTTAATATATATATATATATATATATTATATATATATACTGATTTTATAATGTACACGCTGATGTATATTAAAACAAACATACAATGAATAGTGTGGAGGGGTTATGGCTTTAACATATTGAATGCCTATAAAAAAATAAAATGCATTCAAAATGCTGAATGCATTTTATTTTTTTATAGGCATTCAATATGCCATTATTTAATTTCTGCTCTGAGTAGCCCTTTAGCTATGTGACTTAAATCTGTGTGTAAACAAAGATTAGTTGCCATGAACTATCTGGGTTCCAGAGTGCCGAGCCTCTCTGCTGGAAGGAAGTCACACTTGAACCTTGAAGACAAAAGACGCAGGGTTGCCTCTTTCCTCTCTCAAACAGAAAAAGGATTGTCAGTTTAGCTCATAGATAATTAGATTTTATTTCATTTTTGGTTCTTCCCTGTCAGGGACTTCCCAACAATCCAATCTTCTCCATGTTTTCATCCCAAGGGAAAACATGCTCCACACTTAGGAGCCCATGGGGACAACCCTTCAGAAAGAGAGGAATAGTTAAATTGATCCTAACTCTCAGGTTAATTAATCCAATTGAGCCTGATGGACAAATTGATTTTTGCAGTTCCACAAAGGCTTGAACTGTTCCAGTGTTTCTCCAGTATGTCTCTCACGCTTGATTTAGCGGTATTGTGAAACGTTATAGGATCATGCAGAAATTAGACTCTGGAGTTGTAAAAGAATTCGAAACGACAACTTACATAGTGCTTTGAAGGATTCCTTCTCTTCTGCACATCCACAACTTTAACTTCAAGCACCGTTCGTAACTGCATCATGACCGGTTATCTACACAAACACTTGCAGAGATCCAAGAGGACTGTCACCCATGTAAAGACAAAACAATAAAATAAACTCTGCCTTCAGACAAGGCAAGACACATCCACGAAATGATGCAATCAGGCAGTGTAAACGTATATAACGTCCAAAACAAGTATTATGTCGACTTTATCAAGGCTGCCACTCAAGGTGAGGGCGTTTGAGGTTTGGAGCGCTCTTTCCTAACAGGAATCTCCTCCTCCTTTAAGAGGGGCTGGGCAAAGAACTGTTTTAGAGCTGATTGACAGTCAACTCCAGGACTAGGACGGTCCCTATCAGAGATATTTGTCTATGGTTCCTCCAAAAAAAAACAGCTAGCTCTAGAAGACACTGATGTAGACTAGCGTCACATTACATCCATCCTATAGGCTAATATTTTGGTTAAACGATAAATTTGTGAACACCCTGGTCCAGCTAAGATCATGTTCGTCTATGCATATTCCTTAAATAAACAAAAATATACATATTTAAATAATTTCATGAGTTGAATGACCCGTACAAAAGATAACGCAGAGAACATTTAGAATTGACGGAACTACATTAGAACACAAGTTTTAATATGATCAAGACGCTGTCCCCACCTAGTGGCCAAAGTGATGCCAGATATTTGGTTACAAATTCAGACTTCTTCCATTAGCGGTCGCTGTGTTTGACCTCATCACCGCATAACATACTGTAGCCTACAACTTTTTAGACGTTTTATAATATAAAACTAGTTTGCATAATATAAATGACATTATCACTGTTGCTATTCTATGAATAAACCTGAACACATGGCAGTCAAAAGCAGACTAATGCTTGAAAAACGCTATGATTTGGGAAATGTGAAACTAAATGTAGGCCTACATGCAATGCAAACTGTGAATAATGCCAGAATGAAACAAACATCGTAAAAGAGCACCGTTGTGTACTTTAGTGGAGAACAGCTAAAGCAAATGTGCGTTTCCTGCTTGTGACGACAGTGAAGGAAGGAAGTAGCGTCTGTATTCGGGTCTGACTGAGCTGCGAGCACGTCTTCTACGAGTCAACCGATAAGTTATCTGTGCTCAGCCAACCGAGAGGCATGAGGTCCTTGGGTTATCCTAAACTAGTTGTTAACCGGGTATAACGTTTTATCTGGGTGAAGAAATGATGAACACTTGCTGTGCCGTTACCTCGCATACGTTCAGGCATAACCGTCTCATCGAAATACTTTGTATCCGTCATCTCGACGTGCGCCGTTACAGTGTTCTGGGTTTTGTGGGTTAGTAACTGTAACGCGAGGGGGTTTATCAAGCACATATACGTAGCTGAATGGCTACAATACCCACTGTCTGCATTGACCCAAAGCTCGTTTGGTTTTATTGCGGTTGCTTTTCGGACAATTTGGAATATATTTTAACAGCGGAAATATCGTGAGTCTGGAAGACCACATCCAGTGTTCAGAGAATGTCTTTTTTTAATTTTCGTAAAATATTCAAACTGGGACCGGATAAAAAGAAGAAACAATATGAACATGTACACAGAGACGTGAACCCGGAGGAAATCTGGGAGATAATTGGGGAATTGGGAGATGGTGCTTTTGGAAAAGTGTACAAGGTAATGTGGCAATGGCCTCCCTTAGCTTTTTTAGACAACCCTTAGTCGTATTGCTTGTTTGTGACATTCAAGTCCTAAACTCCAGTAGGATAATCTTATTAAGATTAGGGTTATACTAGTAATTGCCGGTACTTGGCAATGTAGTTCGTAGGCCAATTTATGAATCAATTTATTATTTTTTATTTTTAGGCAAATATTATGTATTGCTTTCTCTCGTGTTTACGTTATTTCCAGAGTTGATGACAATTATAAAAATAAATAAAAACACGCACAAATATATTTATGTTGTGTTGTTTACATGCTATAGGCCTAGCGGTGCACGTTTAGGTTTGTAGGTAAATTAATGTTTTAGTTTCATTTGACTTTGTCCTGTCATGAGTTGAATGTTAAAGTCAACATTAATGTTGAGCTGTGTGGCTCAAAGCAACATTGAGTTGTTAAAGGATTCTACATCAAAGCCTAGTTCAAGTATACAACTACTCCCAGGCATTGTTTTTGTTTGTGGGGTTATGGGAATTAGCCTAATCCAGAAAATGGCAGGATACCTCGTGTTGTTAAAGTCAGTCGTGTTATGCTTTGTAGAATGAAATACTATGAATATGGGCGTCTTGTATAGACTAGCTGCACAAGCAGGAAGTTTGTGCCATCATTGCCAGAGTAAGCAGGATACCTGCCTCTCTGAAGTTTACAATTTACAGTACCTAATATTGTCAGAGAAGTGTTGTTCATAATAGTGTTTACTTTATTTTGAAATGGTCAAAATAACATTTGCTAAATGCAGTTTTGTTACTTAATCCTGCCAGTTTCAATAAACTGTGCAGAGATCTGTTGTACCATACAATTTTCACTGTATTAATCTCTGTAGAGTGGCTGTGTGTGCAGTCAGTAGTTTCCTGCAACCAAAGTGGTTTGTGACTGTTTGGCCCCAAAATCGTTAGCCTATTCAGTCTCCATGTCTACATTAGCTAATAGCTAACAGTGAAGGAAGCCAGAACACAAAACACTAACGCCTTTCAAGTTGCTGCCTCAGTGCATTTCATCAGTGAATTCACAGGACTGTGATAAATGTGTCACAATGGGGTGTGGTGGCCATCCAATATTGCTTTCTGTGGGTGAGAATCAGCTTTCTGTTTTGTTTAAGACCACATTAATAATATGGATCACTTACCGTGTGACGTATATGTCTACTGTTTATCGCTTTTTACTGTCACGTCACCCAGAATAGCATCATTGTGTTCTGACAGTCAATCATTCTATATAAGCCAGTGGGCGTTATGCAAATAAATCCTTGTAAACGCTCATGCGTCGTACCTAAGCCTAATAGCTAATTCTAAACTAAAGTTTGGTAATATGGTCTAGGTTAGACATGCTATGGTCGGCACAAGGAGAAGTATTAAAGTGTATGTGTGGTCAGGAAAGTATACAAATAAATATACAGTATGGCACATTCTCCATTAGTGTGCTCTACCTCTCTATTTCTTGATGTTCTGAATGAGACTGCTTTATTCAGAAACACTGGACACATAGCTGGGCTGAGAATAACGCTCGGTAACTACTTGTTTGACAGAGGAAGTATGTGCTGCCATTAACCTCTTCCTCTTCAGTTGTACTGGATATTGTACTGTAACTGTGTTATACCGGATTTCAGGTGTAAATATTGAACCCCTTAATTAATAATGCTGTAATTCATTTCAAAACGGTTGAATATACTTGGTATTGGAGCGATAAATATAGAAAGGAAACATTTTTTCACTTCACTATATTTTAAGTACACCATACAGTATATGCACATGTGTTTGTATTTTTCTTTCAGATACTGTAATTGAGATGTTTTTAAACTCTAAAGAGCAAGACATACACCTGTAAATGTATAGCTAACTTCTCAGCACCCCCTCCAGATATATCTGAAATGTGATCTGAGATTCTTCTTTATTACACCATTTTCAATGTACGTCTTTGTTGCTATTGCATGACTCTATTTCTGAAATGACCGTGTTTGTTACAGGCTCAGAACAAGCAAAATGGGACCCTGGCTGCTGCCAAGGTCATTGACACAAAGACAGAAGAAGAGCTTGAGGATTACATGGTAGAGATAGAGATCCTGGCCTCCTGTGACCACCATTACATTGTCAAACTGCTGGATGCCTTCTATTACGAAAGCAAACTCTGGGTAAGAGCGCTCTCATGTCTTGGATTGGGGATTTGCCAATGTTTTCATGGTGATTTAAAACTCTTTTGTTACAGAGGCGCTGCTAATGTGAGGGGCCCGGTCACACACTGTACAACTAGACTGCATGTAGTCTTGTACATTATTTCTCCTTTCTAGGTTCCTCCAGCAATTCTCTGTTGTTTTGTATATTGCATCATAATGGTAGAAATCTAAACGTGTGGACACTCTCGCTGTTTGTGTGTTTTAAAACAACAACTGTACACAGGCAGGTATGTGACAGGTATGTGACTGGGGGGAGGATTAAAAAGATGTGTTAGTAGTCACTCACAACCCGTCATGTGCTGGAAGGCATGCACAGTCAGTGTTTCAAACCAAGTCAACATTTATGTATTGCTGTTACCACAATAGCAACTCTAGACTCAAATCTAAGAGTGTAGCTTTATTTATTTTTCTTTATTATTTTCTTATTTTACAGTAGCCATTCCCATCACAAATTAGGATTGGGATTTCCCTTTGTATAAAGGGCTTTTTTGCTAACATACCATGAAGCAATACCATTTTAACGTGTGTGTGTGTGTGTGTGTGTGTGTGTGTGTGTGTGCGTGTGCGTGTGTGTGTGTTAAAAGTCCCTGAGCAATGATGTTCTAGTAGGTGGTGTCATGTGACCACCCCTCTGTGGGCCTATAGGCAGATAATGGAGCACTGGTGGTGGCTGGAGAAAGTGACTGTGAATTATTCAGGGGTGTGTGCAGTGGGTCCCAACGGTCCACTCTTTGACAGTGTGTAACACATTTGTAACTGACGCTTTGTTATGAACTTATGATGTGTTAAGATAGAGGTGTATGTGTGTATGTATGTGTGTATGTATGTGTGTATGTATGTATGTATGTATGTATGTATGTATAGTATACGGTGAATTGTCATATATTGCATTTTTACTTACTATAAATATATTTCTTTGTTTGTAGATTTCATAAGCGGTAACATGACGCAAGCTCCTCTCTAATTCGGTCATGCATGGATGAGAGCAGTGCTCCTTTTGTAGCTATGATTGATTTGTCTATAATCTGATACCTAGAGCGGGTGATTATTATGCTGGAATAAACATAGTAGACTAAATGATGTGATGGTCGAGTGTCTTGCATCACCTATTATCAATAAGGTCAGTTATTGGTCAGTTTCAAATTTCATGGACCTAAAAGCATCATATCGACTAACTAGATCATTCAGTTTGGAGTGTCCTGATTGGGTCCATTTCAGCATTTGCCATTTTTAAACTTGTAAGCTTTTATGATGTACAGTACATTATGCACATTAGTATCAGCCTGCCTTATACAGCAAGTATTTGTGTATAAAGGGCAACAGCAAATTGTTTTACACGTTAATGAGGTGACTCTGCCTTGCGAACAGTGGCACTGTAATAGAGCTTCCTTTCATATCTTCCTGTAATACAAATGTGGGTAGTTTGAATAGGTTCCACTGGGGTGATAGCTCACAGGTCACAGGCAGTTTTCATTACCTATGCACTCAGACTTGAGCGTCTTTCTTAGAGTAGCAATACGTCTTTACGTCACTTTTCCTTGAATGTGTGGTGAAACATTGACCTGCAGGAAGTGAGCCAATACAATGTATTGTAATTAGAGTATGCTACCGTGTGTAGCAGCATGTATACTATACTCTAATCTCAATTAGTTATTAAAGCCCTTTTCTTTGTCTTAAAGACTCACGTCTGTGAAAAGGGCATATGCTGTGTAATTGAAATGGCCTGTCTCATGATCATGTCCAGTGACACGTTGAAGTAGTCTATATCTTTCTATTTAACATCAACATTTATATTCATTGAGGATAACTCTTCCACACAAGTGCCTCTGACGGCAGAGGGTCAGTGAGGGAAATCCATTGGGCTTCATGACCATTTACCCGTCTTTCTAAGCGATTATTCTCTCTTTCCCTTTACAGATTCTGATTGAGTTCTGTGCTGGTGGGGCAGTGGACGCCATAATGCTGGGTAGGACCCACTTTTCTTTAATGCTTTCCTCCACAAAAAGGGAAAAAATCCTATGAGGTTATGCAACTATCCCGTTGCTCTTTGTATCACGTCCAGAGACAGCCTCTGTTGGATGCTTTCCCTCTTTTCCTCAAAGAGGCCAGTCCAAGTGTGTAATTATGTAATTATCACGGCTCCGTTTTCAAGGAGTGGTTAATAAGTCCACTTCTGGTACATACATCTTAGCGTTTACGTTTTGAGAAACATCTTTACTGCGCCAGTACGCACCTTCACCTGTGGCAATGTGGCATAGGCCAAACTAATGGCGCTTTTCCATTGCTGGTACCAGCTCGCCTCGCCTCGCCTCTACTCGCTTTAGGGAGCTTTTCCATTGCATAGTATCAGCTCTCCCAGACTCTACTCGCCTCGGCACGGGTCCTTTTCCATTGCAGATAGTACCATGTACCCGCCCACAGTGACGCGACAGAAAACTGCCGTGACGCTACCTTCGACGCGACACAGTGGAAACACACAGGTACAATGGACTGCACTTCCTCTGCTGACCACGGTGTTGTTTTGCGGGTTGTCATGTTTTACAAAAACATTTACTGTAACAGATTGCGGTTGCAAAATATCCACTCTGCACTGAATCGCGCTGGGTTTACGCCGGTTGACGTAGGATGTCCTAGGATGTCGCGCAAATGTGACGAGTCGCTGTAGTCCAATCTGTAGTCTGCATTGTTGTCACGTCACATTTTGGTATCGCCTCAGCTCGCTTGGAACCTCGACAAAGCAGGTACTAGAAAAAGTACCAGGCACTATCCCAACTTTTTCACAATGGAAAAGCAATAAAGGCGAGTTGAGTTGAGCTGCTACTATGCAATGGAAAAGCTCCTGAAGCGAGGCGAGCTGGTACCAGCAATGGAAAAGCTCCATAATGCTGTGCTGTGTATATTACCATTATGTAAGGCGCTGTTGTTAACTAAAGAATGTTGGTGGAGTCACTCCTGTTGCTTGACTCATGCCAGTTCCTCCCTCTGTGGTCAGTCCACTCATACATGCTGCCTTGTGTAAGGGTGGAGAGTTCACCTCCTCCAGTTGCTATTGGATACTGTCAGAATGTTTCGTTCTCTTTTATTTTGTGTAACCCTGTATTTTTTACTACTTCTAAGTACTTAGGTTACATATGTTTATTTTAATTGTATTTTCAGACTTTTTAAGTAATTATAATCTCACACTTTAACAAGAGCATGGCTTGCAGACCTGTG
>JAODOY010009308.1:13745-29670 GCA_025399855.1 Forbesichthys papilliferus | reverse complement strand
GATTCTAAAACACCGCTTAGACAGGAAGTGGAGAGCGGAGAGTATACAGATGAATGCTATTTGCAATTTGACCACTAAAGTCCACTAATTCTTACATAGTGGTCCTTTAAAAGGATTACTGACAGGTTTTATTTATATTAATGTATATTTTCTGTTATTAACAGTTTTTGGAAGAAAATCTTCGGGATCAAGTAATTTGCAGGACCCCTTGCAGTACCTTTGAGGACCCCCTAGGGACCTAGATTCGAGAAAAAGCACTATCTCTCTATGCTCTGTATTTCTAATATTACCTGGTGATCCAGACAGCACCTGTAGCACATCATCGTAGAGGATAAGCGTGCCAGGCCGCTGCACCAGGAGATATAGGCTGACTGACGCATACACTGCAATGACAGAGATGCAGCTGTTAGCACTGCTACTGTATGTGTGAGGACAACGTGCTACAGTGAGATGTGAGTGTGCCACCTTCCAGCAACCTAAATGGCTATGGCCATCTTGCTGCTGTACTTTAAGGTCGCAGCTACACTAAGAAAGGAACACGTGGCTGCAGTGATTTGACTTACGGGGTACGCGGCTGGAGTGCCAAGGCACAGAGTTGGTCACGTAGTCTTTCTTGGACGCGGTAATGATGATCCATGTCCCCGGACGGTACAGGAAGCTGACTCTAAGCAGACCGTCCCTGCCGGCTTTATTGGATGCTAAAATGGTCTTGTTCCCATGGACTTCCACCTGAGCATCCGCCAAAGGTGAAAGGTCACTGTTGTCAAACACCTGGACTCTGATGTGGACCTCTGTGAGATGACATAGAGAGCATGTTGCTGACATTTCACCACATATTAACATTATTCCTATATTGACGTGTGAACAGACTCTTTCTACTGTAGGCTATGCGATAGCATCTGTATGCTTCCATCTTTAGAAGGAAGGAAGGACAAACACACACAGTTAATTATAAAGAAACGGTGTATTAAACATTCAGTAATAAAACATATTACCATCTTATGTTCTGCTCTGTGATATCTGAAACATGTTTGCAATGTATTACTATATTACATAATCAAAATGGATATTTAAGTGATTTTACGCTTAACTAGATATGAGTCATTACACAAGAGTACAGGTTCAGTTTATAAAGTAAATCTTGGCTGTATTTTCAAACTACAGTGACCTACATAGAAGGGGACAACTGGCAGCATAAACATTATTACATAATCATCCCAGGACATCAGACACATACTGCATTGTTCGTCTGTATTCACACTTAAGGGAAACACCCTTCAAACAAATTAATTGCAGGCTATTTACACACTGTCATCCTAAACCTTAAACATAACTATTCAACACAAGAGTACTACAGATATGGATCACACTAGGGATGTATCCATGGATACCATGTGACTCTGAGAACTCTGAGCTTGCTTTGCTTCCAGGACAGAGAAACAAATTGTCATTCCTTGATGCTGACGTTCACAGTGACAGTGGCCTCACTAATGTGGGCATTCAGATGCTGTGGGTGTTTGCAAGGGAGTGCTCAAATAGATGCGCATGTAAAATAGAGAGAAAATGTGCACGTGTGAGACAGTTGTGTGTAGATGTTCTCAACCATTACCATAATTGGTTCAGTAACAGCTCCCTTGTGTGCATGGAGAGGTTTCGCTCAATCTGGATGCCACACTTAAAACACTGGTATTGAATATAGTCTCATTTGATTGAGCGCTGGCAAGAAGAGATGGCCAAGCCTCATATAAAATGGCTGTGAGTTTTGGCTGCTTTGTGTCAATAAATCAAAGTGTCTTATTGCTGTATTTGTAGGCCTAATGTATGGAAGGCATCTGTACTGCTGACAGAATGTGTGATGTGTCTACTATATGGTACAGGCCATATAAAGGCCAAGGGTCTTTTAAAAATATTCTAGCATTATTTTTTTGACATGCCTGTTCTACAATAGCTGCGGTAAACCTCTAATTAGCCTACCAAACTTAAGCTAAATGTGCTTATACAAATGCAAATAGTGTGGACCCATATGTGTCCTGTTTTAATGCAATGTATGGCTTGGCCTACATGCACACCTCAAGCCAGCTAAAGTGCCATAAGCGAGAACACATCTAAGGCCTTGATTTAGTTCGGCCTGATGGTAGGCTATAGAACGTAGCCTAATAGGGTCGTAGACAAGGCCTATAGCCGTCAGAGCCTCTCAAACGGCTCAATTTCATGCAAATAAGGCTACTGTTGACGAAAATACATGCAAGTGCATACATGTATGTTGCCTTGTACTAGTACCAGCAATTACTTAAATAATTTTGCTGCGGCGCAGCAGCTCAAAAAAAAAAAAACCCGCAACCACTCGGAATCTAGTGACCATTCTATTGACACAATGTATTGTCCACACTGTAATACTTTATGTAACATGTTGTATCTACATATCGTCACGAGAAAATCGACCGTTTGTCAAAAAAAGACATGATATGCAACCACTCCCATCTTTTTCATTGTGCTGCATCCTCCGTATGGCGATCTTACCAAATGCTCCCTGGTCTGGAAGAGATTTGGCGAGCGCCTCCCAAATCGCGGAGATGGAAACGAAGAGGAGCAAACGAGAGATGTAACTGAGTGACATCCTTGCAACTACATCTCTAGTCCAATGTCTGCGACCACGTATCCATATTTCTCGTACGTCTAAGATCTGCTGGCTATTCAGACATTAATCGGATGCCTGTTTGCTGACATAACGCCGTTGAGATGCTGCCGCCTGTAGCTTTTGCCTTGTTTTCCTTGTGAGAGCTACATTGTCCCACATTACCCTCTACTGATCTAAAATGGAATAGCTACAGACTCTTCACCGAGTTTATCTTTTCAAGGTTGTCGTCATCATGATCAATGTTACAGAATATATGTTGCTGATGGATTGATAGTTTTGTGACATAGACCTAATGTAGAATTCCTTTACGATGAACAAAGCACAAAATAAAAAGTTTAACAATTAACAAATTAAGAGTAATTTAAAACGTCCATTTAAATAACAAACATAATATTATTAGATAAAGTAATGACATTAGTTGTTTCTATTTTATGTAAAATATTTGAAATCAAGATTTGGTTAGGCAACTGAAAGAGCTAAGCATTTTCAAGCAGGATATCTCGAGGTTTGGACTAAACCATGACCCTAACTCCATTAGCAGCTGTGTCGAGAATATGGTGTATGCTGTATGTTTCTGAATGATATTCATTATTCAAATGGATTTGATTTAACGTTCCTATATACTCTCTGGGTTACAAATGACCTTGAAATAGTTGGACTTTACACCAGAATTATATTTTGGTCTGTAATGAGATCAAAGTCATACTGTGAGATTGTGCATAGGCATAATAATGACAAATCTCGGTTTTATTCACCAGCAGGTGGCACAAAGCCGCTTGACAAATGAGTGACCTTAGTTACAGCAAATAAGCTTATTTGAAACACCTAATCGATTGGAAATTGTGCAGAACTTCAGACGAATAATCCCAGTGAACAGCAAGTGTTATTTTCCTTAAAGTTAAACAAAAAGGTATACAAAATGTTATTTTGAGTTTTGACTGCTCACACAGGCGCGCACACACACAAACACTCGATAAACTATCTGCCTTCTTCAGCCATTGCCATCAAGACACTGTAAACTAACCCTGACACACCCAGCATCAAATCTGGCAAGGTGTGTGGATTTATTTATTGTGGTCATCGTCTGTATTGTCGGCCGTGGTCCAAGTGACGGGTTCTACTGGCCTTTATAAGAACAACACCAACCAACAACCATCTATTGCCTATTCTAACAGTGTGTGATCATTCTGAATTACTATATTGAGCCTCTTCAGAGCTCCTTGAGTGTCTACATTGCCCGGGGTGGGAATTTATTTTTAACTCCTTTGATTAATAAAATACGACTCTCTTGCTGACCTTCACACCTGCCGCAGTGCCGCAGGTTCCACGGGAACACGGCCACTTAATAAATAAAGTCCTGCCACCACAGCCACTGACAAGCCCTAATCAATTCTCCAGGAACTGGGCCTGGGCCAATTTGACGCAGCGCTATACGCTATCACACCCTGGCGCCGAGCTGTTTCACCCTGCTGCTTCATATGTATACAGTATCGCACTGCATGAGGTCTGACTACAGAGCCAGAGAGAAAAGCTATGGACATACTCTATTATTTTTGGAAATGCAACCAGGTGTAGGCTACAGGCGACACTATAGGCTACATATCACGTTGCTTAGCAAACACTGAAACGCAAATAGGCCTAGACGATAGACATATTGGAAGATAGACAGATAAATGGACATGGGTAGAAATGGATCCAGACAGACAGGTGAAAAGGGGTTCAAGGAGATCACACTACACCCCCACTCGCTGGCAACTTTATTAGGCTACCATAATGGATGAATGTCGGGCAAAAACACACTTTGGATGTCTAAATGAATTAAGTGCATAGTCTATAGTCACTTCAATACCCCCGGGGACATGCAACATTTGTCTTTGCTGGAAGACAGCAGACATCCTCTCGCAGGTCAAATAGCCTATGCAAACACTCAAGGTTGAGAGGCGTCAAGGGAAATTTGCACACATTACCGATATTATCAACAATTAGTGATTGTTAAATAAGGAGTGGGTCTTCGCTGTTGTTACATCCTCTGCTGTGTTTCATTGCTGATTGCACATTTTTGTCTGTATTTTATTGCAATATTGCAATTGTAAAAATAAATGTGCATACAAGATTTGTATCTCCCTCTTACTCTCAGGTGCAGCATCTACCTATGCTGCTATTTTAAATTGCGTGTTTCCCTCGGTAGATTGATTGCCTATTTCATTCCTATATTTCTCTTGTTTACATGATGATCTTCAAAGGCTACATGAAGATTCATATGTCGTGTAGAAATGTGGATCCGGCAAAGGTTAGCAATTTGGGCAGAGGAATGCTCTTGTATCTTGCTTTAGGCAAACTTATTACCATACACAGTGACATGTCATGACACTTTATCACGCCGCCGCTAGCTCCATCTTGCCATAAAATCAATAGGCCTACCACGCACTCTGAAGGTGTTACCAATATGTCATGGCCCTGTGACATACCCGGCTGTAGGAGAAACTCTTGAAAACAGTCAACAGTCAAAAACCCTTCTGATCATTTAATATAGCCCTATTAACGAAACTAAACGGAGACTTGACTATACGTGCCCACATTGGGTATGGCTATACCTCGGCAGAACGGTTGCAACCTGTCCTTTGATGCCAGCGCTTTTTGAAAGCTGCTTGTTGACTGCAGACATTTCTGTGAGCGAAATGTGTTCGAGAGTGGTTTGTGTTTGTTATTATTGGGAGGCTCTCGAAGAGTTCCTTTGACAGGAAGACTATGAACAGATGTGGTAAAAACTCAAAACAAAAGTCAGCAGGAGCACACACGCACGTGTGCGCGCGTGTACGTTCATGCAATTTCACAAACAAAACCGAAAGAAAAAATGACGAAATTGCCTTTTTTTCTAGGTCACCACCTCACTAGATGGTATAATAAAAGACTTGTCCATACGCTATAAAGAGGTCAGTCACAAATGCATCGATTTCGTTAATAAATCGCGGTAGAAGTGGGCGTATCCAGCGGCATGGTCAACAAATTCACAGCAGCTCAAATTTCCCTCATCTCAAGGGATGGATTGAAGTTACAGTTTCCATTATTGATGTTGACACATCTTGGTCAAGGCACTTTTGAAAATTCCTGTTTTATTTACTTGAGTGCAAACTCTATACACATGCCCATGTATTGCAACAGAACTGGAATCACTTAAGATGAAAACAACAGTTCACTCATGGTGGACCAATAGACAGTGATCAGATACAGTACGTATAGGGAAGACCATATCTGTCACATTTTTTTAATCTTGACGAGCTTTTAAGAAGTGGGTTCAAAATGTGATAATACACTATTTACATGTGTCTGCTGCTATTTAATTGTGTAGGCTTATAGCTATCACCTCTACACAAACAGAAAATGCATGTCTCAAACACAAGTTAAAATTCACCCCAGGGTTAGTTGTAACATACTCTGGGGTGAAATGTCACACTATGAAAAAGTATTATGGATAAAACGTGATATTAAATGTTACCATATTTAGTGTGTGCTTGAAAGTGCATAATGCATATTATTAATTAATATTCATAAACTTCCACAGTCTCCCATGTCACAAGAAAGTGCACAATAGACCAGGGGTGTCCAAACATTTTTGGTCACAAGCCAAAAAGTTATTTCAGTCAGGACCTATAGTCAAAAGAATTATTTTACTTGCATCGTTATATATATTTGGAGGTATGGCTCTGTTCCAGGAGCTCCCATTCCATTCCATGCGCATACAAGGAAAGCCCTTTCCATGCACGTACATGAAGGCAGTGAGAGCAGCAAAAAGACCTTCCATATGGTAAAGAACAGTGCAAGCCTCAATGACAACACGGTGACATTAAGTAATCAAACACAGCATGAAGGCAAAACAAAAGTGTGCAGAGGAAGCGTTAAGAATGAGTCTAAGGACACTTAAATAAGCACCCAGCCTAGATTGGCCAATCCTATGCTTTGCCATGATTATCTGAGCAGTCTGGTCACTGAAATCAGATGGGCATTGAGCTAATTGTAATCAGCTGACAATTGAGACTAAGTTAGGCCAGGCGTGACTTTTTGGCCTGCCTGAACTATCGCTCTATGCTTGATTTTCAGACTACTCGTGGGCCGCATTAAAAAAAAACGAACCTCACCGAGTGCACATTTTCAGAAAATGCTCCTATTTGGCTACAAATCCCATGTAGGAGCACGAAAGTGTATGGCGGCAGATTTCAAAGCTGATCCAAAGAAGGGTAGGTTTCTATGGACCCTAGATAAAGCAATGCAATACAGTATAAATAAGACAAACTCCATATTCCCTTAAGGAAGTACTATTTCCTTCTCTGAATTAATAAATAAACAAGGATTTTTAAAAATAGACCACCTTTTTTAGTGCAAGCTTACCAAAAGATTCAATAAAAAAGAAAAATGCTGGATATAAATATATATATTATTCTTTGGATTTAACCCTTTATCCATTTTCTGTTTTAGAATCGGTATGAATTATATATTAAAAAATCCACCCAAGATGGGGTAAAAAGGGTTTTAATGGAATTATGTATACTGTAGGTGTACTGCAGAATTTTGAAGGGTCATAAAAATTGAGAAGCTCAACTGACATCATTCAACAAATTACTCAGGAGCCAACATATTTCATTTTGTGTAAAGCTCGATGGCTGCTGAAAAAATTTGCCGCGGTGCGCGAATGGCCCACGGGCCGCAGTTTGGACACCCCTGCAATAGACCTACTATGTGTTTCTTTCATGGCCCTTGAACTGATTGACCCTTGTGCCTTGGCACTGTGTTTTCAGAATCTGCCTGGTTTTGATGTGATGGAGACATGAAGATATAGCATGTTAAAGTATGGAAACACTGTGTATAAAGTCAAAGGTCGGAGTCTGTACATCTGCGGAGAGTATAACAATGTTAATTTTACTAGCCCGGCAACATGCAAGACATTCAAAAGTAACATCCCAGCAAATGTTTTAAATAAGCACAAATACAACCCTTTGGACCGCTGTCAGGATGGTTCATTAAGGGAGCAACCTACTTTTACACCACAGAAAACAAATAGTCTTAAGATTCACAAACAGTCACAGTGATGTTGGCTGGCAGAGCTTAATCCTGAAACTGGATTTTAACCACACTTAACCCAGTTTGGTATTTAGTGTTGCCGCTCCTCACAATAGATGTCACACGTGGAGGGGGGGCACTGTCAGCTTGCATTAAGCATCTTTCTAATTAGACCAGAGGTACAGAAACGGTACAGTCACATATGATATAAAATATTTAGTTGTCAGGCCAACAGTGTGGTGGCCTATGGTGCCTGTATGTATGCCACTAACTAAGCCATTAAAATAATTATTCACAGAATTATATATTTACAGCACAGTTTGTATTTATGAAAATGTGTATTCTGGCAATTAGATTTTTGGAAGAACATAAGGTATAGGGATCAAATAATTTGGAAGACCCCTGGTTTAAGACCTCTGAATTAGAACTTAGATTTGCTAGTGTATATGCTATAGAATTGTATTAATTTGTTGAATCGAATATGAGAAAATTGTATGAAACATTCAGTGTTCAAGGAGATCAGGTCATAATGTAACTTTTCTTGAGTTTGAGCAGGATGTAGAGTAGACATGCAGCCTACTGTCTAGCAAATGTACCGCCAAAAATACTTTCCTTTCACAAAAGCACAGATGTTGTATGCTACTTATTTCATGTATGCTGCCAGGTGTTCTTAGATTAAATTCATGTGCATTAGGTTGATAAATTGAGGCAGGATGGTACTTAAATTTATGGGCCATCTATTGTAAAATGCAATTTTGCGTTGACAGGCAAATCTGTAAACATTGGCTTTGGCACGGATTCAGCGGAAAATGTGGGCACGTTCCTTGCTCCTAACTGCTCTCCTTGGATGCTTTGGCAGTAACAGGGCTCTACTTTCAGTGCGCATTGATCGTCCCTAACAACGGGCAGTCCTTTTAACTTTCTCTTACAAATGACGTCAAGATTGAGCAGGATTATAGATTTGAATCTGTTACATCATTAATTAAATCTACGAATAGGAACTGAGTTATACTTCAGTCGCGTCGGATATGCCAACAACTGCCCGTGGGCGGTAAACGGTTGAGACTCTCAAAGAGGTGGTCTAGCTTCAGTGGCACGGAAGAAGGTGAAGATATGACATCTCATCCCGCGGCTCTTTGAGGAGTAAATCATGCCTGCGAAAGGAGTTTTGATAAGGGATCAACTCTGAGCGCTGCGTATCTTTTTGAAGGTGTGTGCTGCGCGTCTCCAAAGGTGTATTTGGTTTCCTGTAATACAAACTGACGGAGTTCAATTTAGTATTCATGAGAAACCGACCCGAATGGAAAAGACCAATAATCACATTAAGACCAAGATATCACTGCTCACCAGCAACATCCAAACCATTCAACATTATTGCAACGTTGCACTTGACCATATTTGATGGACTGTGCGTTTTAAAACAGCATTATTTCTGTGACTAGATACGCGTGTAATAATGTTGATTGATGAGAATATTGTTATCTAACTATTGCAAAATATGAGGCAAATAGACAATTATATAACGGCTGGAATGTTGAACATTTTTGTTTTTGCGAGTTTTCAAGTTGCTATAAAAGTGGAAGAATTATGGTCTTTATGAAACGTTTGCAGACGCGGAATAAAACGCGTGAAATAATATTTTCAAGTCACACTGAAATGGACTTGAAGAAGAAGAATTTTTCTGCACAGAAGTAAAAATAATGTAACAAAAAATATCTGGAATAATGCGTTGTATGTGCATCTTTCTCGTGGAGGTATGTATTTAGCTCGTCTCCTATATAATTGTTATCTGTTAGATATCAATGCATATTAGATACATGCGCAACTTTTATATGTATATGTGTATTTATATATATGTATTTAATCTATTTAATCATATTTCCTGGACAGTTCAAGTTGCTCGGCCAATGGCACTCCAAAGTAGTCTGTTATCAGGCTAGGATAATCATATTATTGTGTTTTGAGATATGCTTTTTGCTGAAAACTCTTCCAGTGCATGTCATATATTTAAATCCATATGTCAGCCTCAGTTTGTCACTTGCAAACACCTGAAAAAATCACACCTGCTCTTCAAAATGGCAAAAGAAGGCATTTTATTTCAATTCTCTCACATGGTTCCTCAATAGGGGCAGAGGCATATCCTGACAGAGGCTTGAACATCTGAATTTGTGACTGTTAATTAAAACAGACTAAAGCAGTGAGCACAAGGGCATGGAGAGCAAATGGAATAAAACTACCATTTCATCCATTTATTCCTCTACACTACACTACGCTAAGGTGTAAGGTGTTTGTGTCCCAGATTTTGACTGCTACCACATGTCTGTAAGGCAGGATCTGAATAATCTTGTGTTTTTAGAACATAGTCTTTCAGTAGAATACAGGGCAATACCATTATAAAAAACAAAACAATCAGACAACCAGCCTGGGTCAATAAAGTGATGCTCTGAATGTAAATGCTGAGGGGATTTAGGCCTCCCCTTCCCATTCTGTGTGTGATAACTACCGAACTAAGAATAGTCAAGAATCCACAGAACCTATTTGAAATCCCCCCCTTTCTATTCACAGCATGTTCCCATTGTTGTTATTTAAGACCACAGCTTGTCCTTTGCTCCCACATATAGCAGAACACGCACACACACACACACACACACACACACACACACACACACACACACACACACACACACACACACACACACACACACACTACATGTTTGCTCAGATCAAACGTAGGGGCCTTGGTACAGTTGGTAGAAATGTTTCCTATCAAATCAGATGAAGGGCGTATTACCCTATCCGTTTACATCATGGCTGGTAGCTGAACTGTAATTGGTTAGTCTTGCAGGCTTTAGAAGGGTACAGGCAACTGGTCCTACTGTATACCTGATACATAGAGAAACTCACTAAGCATGAAAAGAAATAGAAATAGAGTAAGGGCCCTTCTGAAAATCTGGGACAGTTTATATGCTGTGGCAGTACTCAAGCAGTGCATAACACAGCATTGTAATCAATTAAACATTAATAAGTGTACAGTAGCCTAACTTGTACTCTATATACAGCAATGGAATAATTCAGATAAGCATGAGAAAATGTTCTTTTCCACTATACTGAGATGCGACATTATTTATATGTTATATCTAAAGAGCGTAAACAAGGGGTTAAAGGTAACATATCCGCATGGCTCAGTATAGAATAAGATAATGAAGCACTGCAGCTATGCCCATGAGTTGTGAATATTATTTCTTGTTAACAAAGACATTCAGTGACAGGGTCTTCCCTTCCCCTTGATTTTACTCTCACACACTGTTCCCAAGTGACAAGTTATAAAAGCTGTTTGCTGCATAGAACAGCATTCATCTTCCACCGTGTGTGCTTCATAATGGAGTCAGTGGACAGATTTAGTTATGAATTTGGATATACATTAAAATATTGTAATTTTTACTAAATGTGTTTTGCTAAGTCCTCAATAAATTAATTGTAGCACCAATATCAATTAGTCACTTATCAGATATTGTCATATTAACAGTTATTAGAATATGGCTGACTAGTAAATGCCATACTAGGATGCAAGTCTAGTTATGTGGTCTTCCAGTGGGTTTGTTGAGCAAAATGCACAATCCCTAACAACTGCTCCCTAAAAGTCACTTTGGAAGAAATCGTCAGCTAAAGGACTAAATTGGAAATATAACAGAACCCAAACAGAAACACACATATTGCTCATTTTGGGTAGTGTGCCATTGAGCCTTAAGCTTAATGTTTTTTGGTGTTGGAAATATTTCTCGAGATCCAGAGTGAAGTCATGTATTTTCCTTTTTGCATATGTGTATATGCTATGTCATGTAATTGCAATCAACTCATGTGAATCACCATAACATGCGTTGCAGCTTATGTCAAGGACACTATACGTTGGCCTTCTCACATATAACATTTACATGTTGATAGTCCTTCTTTTATCCTGCAGTGCAGATATACAGTATTTGCTGACAATGTATCTCTCTTTTCTTTTTAAGATACCATTTTCTGTGTCATTTTCTAACCCTTTCTCAAATTGAAACCATGCCATCATGAAGATAAAAGAGTACCGACAAACTATGCAGGGCTCTCAGGAGTATTGTATTAGGCAAGAGGGGTTGATTATACACGCATGATCTGCTGTCGGCTAAAACTCGTTCGGTACAGTTCAGCCCTAATTTGTACATGCAATGCAGATATTTGGGCGCAATATGAAAGATATGAGACATGTTAAAACATCCATAAATTAAATTAATTCAGGCATGCTTGTATTGGAATGCTATTCAATGAAGATTACTGTTCAATCAAGGGTATTAAAGGTACATTAACCATGCATTACCAAGAGGACTATTTTCTCATTGCAGGTGTGTGTTTTTCTAAGCCTGCTCTTGTTTCCGGGGTCTTGTTTAAATTCAACTTGTGATGTTCAGCATTCACAAGCAGACAATGTGTCATGTAAGTCTACAGTTACACCTCACAAACACAACGATTCCTTGATTTATGAGGTCTTGAAACAGCACACGGAGCTGTATGAAGTGATTTAAGGAGAGTACAGTCTAATACACACGCATAGAGAATCTTTTACCACCCTTGTAGAATTGTACAATTGATGATTGACACTAACTTAATGACTGTTGTAAACATAAGCATATTATGTTGTAGACATAGGCATAATGTATTTAAGGTACTTACATTCCTTCACAATTACAATATTATACTTACACCTCCCATCACATTCCCAACATGCAGTAGGGCACAACAATTATTTGCTTGTGATTTCCCTGTGGTGGTAATTTGGGACATCCCAGAAGGTTCCAAAATCTGCAACGCTGCTTCCGTCTGTACTGTATTAGTAAGCCGTCACACCGCTAATTAGTAGCATAGTGAGAGCTAGAAAAATACCTGTTTTCAGCACTATGTTCCACTCTTAGCTGTGCATCTGAACTAGCCCAGTTAATTGTTAATTCCAGTGTAAATAAACTAAACCACGGAGAGGGAAAATGTGGAAAATCTTCAAGTTGAAGTAATTCTAGCCTACAGTATGCCCTGCAGTCTTCGCTCCTATTTAGATTGCTTTAATCTTAATCCTTAGTTGAAAAAAACCAAAATAATAATAATAGCAAGTCCCTTGGGGCATGTCTACATTAATTTTCTCCACTGTGGCCCTGTTATTGCTCGTGGGTACATTCTATCACCAGTGTTTACCGTTGCCATTTAATATTTGCCCTTTTAGTAAATGTTAACCGCTATCTAATGAGATATTCATATTTTCCACCAAAGAGCTCTACTACTTATTGATGCTATTGATGATAACTTGTCTGGGTTGCAGATTCTCTTGTGGCCCCTTGGAACCAAAGCTCCAGCAATGTCACAGGTCAGTGGACAGCGAAGTAAGACACGACGCTCTCTCATATGTGAGAAATTGATTCCTTGCTACCCAGCGCAAAGTCACGCTGTTGTGAATGTAGTCTAGGAGCGATGCAGCCAGCCAAGTCATATCTCATCTGAGATTACTAAAGTGCAACATCAAAGATTAGCACAGTGCTTTAAATAAACCTGGCTTCGCCGGAAGGAGCCTTCAGCACGGGCTGCAGATGCTATCATTACAACTACGTGTGTGTGCGTGTGTGTGTACAAACAAATAGCATATTCAACTCAGCAAATGTGTCACATGGATTGTTGATTAGTTGATTAATCTTGAGTTACGCCAGCCATGCATGTCAGTGACATACTGTTACGTTGCCCTCCTCAGGCCCAGAGCTCTTCTGCGATGCCTCAAAAGATGGCATTGGCACCTGCTGGCCCAGGAGCAGAGCAAGCCAGATGGTGTCACGACCTTGTCCAGAGAGGCTCCACGGTGTAAGATACAACACAACCAGTAAGAACACAGACCAGTGTGTGGTGGTGTAATGGTTGCATTAGCCTAAGAAAAATCAGAAACACAAATTACTTTTTTGCCTTGAGACAAAAATATGTTACTTTGTAACTTTGTAAAAAATGTCACAAGCTCAAATAATCATGCTTAAAGAATACATAAAAACAGTAATTCTAGGATATCACTAGCCTCATAATGCACCCCAAATAATAGCCGTATTAACAATATTGTGTTATCAGTGTGTCTATAGAGAGGACTGCTGTTTGCAATCAAAGTAAAGATTATATGTGATAAAATAAATACCTGTTCATTAAGGAGCAGTTAACATTTCTGGGATCCACTGTCACCAGTTTTTACTCTTAAATTAGTAAAAAATGTATTGCTTATAATCTGTGTAAAATAATACATTTTATAACATTTTAATTAAAAATCCGGATAGTAGGGTCTGAATATGTCTCTACACGTCATATTCCATGTCCCTGGACTGATTTACAACAGTACTTCTCATCTGCTTGTGCATCATCAGATTCAAATGTTAACGTTAATGTTAATAGGGCCCCATATTGTGCAACAGAGGTGGAGTCAGGCTCAGAGCTGGGGTGAAGTTATACTTTAACAGTAATGGGTTTAGCTAAAAATGTTATGTACAGTACATTGAAACTTTTGATTGGTTTTCTAAACATTACAATAGAATAACAGTACTGGAGGCCTATATGAGAGTTGTTGCTTATATCAGAGCTTCATCAGACCATTTGAATATCATGCACTTTTTATGCAAATGTTGTAATGCAATCGATTATACAGCCTTTGTTGAATTGTGAATTGTTTTTTTTAGCTGGTTTCATTTGAGTCTAATGAGAATAGCTTTTATATGATGAAGATGAAGAGGGGCAGGACATTGCAAATGAAGCTGGATTGAATGCTACAATTGTAGCCAACATGTTGTGCTTGTTAAATACATTCAGCTACTAGGAATAGACAAGCTGGCACAAGAGCTATAAAATTAGACTACAAAACAATGCATAGCATATTAATAATACCTGGTAGCCTACAGCAGGCAGCATAAAAATAAAAACAGAGCTAACCACAACTGAAATGCTGTCAGATATTGGCTGGCATTAGTCTATCTGCAGATCACCCACCCCTTTGGCAAGTAAACACTTAAAAGAGCTTTCCAGTGTTCTAAAAATAATATTGGCTGGTAAACAGAAAATGTAACCTACTCAGAAACTTTTGAACACTCTACAGCGCCAACGCTGACATTTCTGACATGAAAATCTTATCGTATTGCTCTGAATAGCGCTTATAGTGCCACAAATAACAATAGGGGCACTGTGGTGGATATCTAAAATTAGATTTTGACAAATCCTGCACTTAAGTTGGTGCACCATAACAGTGTTTAAATGTTTCCGGACATTGGTCTGAGACAGGCTTCACATGATCACACTGCTCAAATGAAGATGGCTGATAAAATCACTGACCAAACGCCTTTGGATAAGACTGAGACCCTTGGTAATTATCTTCCCAATGTAAAGCTTTGATAGAAGCAATAAAAAAAACACCCTAAATTGGATATCTGACGTTCTGGCAGACTATTACAGCACGTTGTCAAACATATGCATGGAGCCGCTGACAGACATCCAGAGGGCGTTTTCCCCACTGTTCAGCCCCTGTTCTTTGACAGGTACCCATGGCACCACGCACCCTCCTCTTGATTCATGACTCACCCTGGCGCCGCTATCTTTGTTGTTGCATGTCTTGCCCCTCCCACAATGCCTAATTTCTTTTTTTTTGTGTGTGTTTTGCTGCCAAGATTGACTTTTCCCAAATGGTACACAGAGGCAGGCCGGAGTGAATTTGCACGTGTGTGTGAGTGCTTCAATCCAGTCCAATTCAACTTTATTTATAAAGCACATTTAAAACAACCAGGTTGACCAAAGTGCTGGACATTGACATATCTAGAAAATAATAAATTAAAAAATAAATTAAAAAAAAAATATTTAAACACAAAAGTAACACAACGAACATTAAACAAGTAACAAAATAATATTACAAATACAAAATACAAGCAACGTTCAACTCTCAAGCAGGTTTCAAAGCAAATGAATAAAAGTGAGATTTAAGTTGCGATTTAAAAATGTGACATCTGGGGGCTAGTCTTACATGCACAGCCTTGAGGCCACGACTGAGAAGGCTCGATCTCCCCTATTTTTTAGCTGCGTGTGCTCGAGTGCTTGGTGCCTATGTGTGTTTGGCAGTAAGTAGTTCCCTTTTTCTGCCGGTCGAAGAGGTCAGCGGGGGAAGGGGTGGGGGCGTGGGGGGGGGGGGGGGGGGGGTTTTTTTTG
>JAODOY010009299.1:0-29670 GCA_025399855.1 Forbesichthys papilliferus | reverse complement strand
ATATACTGTATGTCTGCCCTTTCATAATTTCATCAAGGGTACACAGGGATTTTCTTTCATTTATCTGTAATTGCCAACAATATGCTTAAGTCTGATACTATATTAAACAGTATGATCTCATGTGCAATAACATAAAACAATGTTCTACATGCGCGCCCACACACACACATACACGCACACGCACACACACACACACACCTGTAGGGTAAACGTCACAGCACAAACACATCTTGGGTGAGGAGGCTTGGGTCAGTCATGGCTAGGTGCAAGCTCAGCCATAATGGATCGAAGCAGTGGTGTGTTTGGAGCATTTAGGCCTGACCACTACTTTGAGATGGAAATTAGATTAACATGTATTAATGTGCACTTACAGCATTGTGCACAATACAATACCTAAAAATACATTATAGAATGCAAAATATACAACATTATCTAGAATAAACACACAAAACAACATATATAGACTACTACTGTTATAGGTTCTAATGCAAGATACATTAGCCACTAACCACTAGCGATTGTGCTAACATGCGTTAACTTAGCATCTCGGGCCTCCCGGAGTTAACAGCGTCTCCAGGCAGTGGCGGAGTTGGCTAGGCTTTGGTCCTGCAGGTGCCAGGACGAGGAAGAAATATGGGCTGTGTGCCAGAGGACCATTACCGCCAGCATCTTGCTTTCAACTGTTAGCTTAGCTGTACTGCTACAGTCATCTGGGGAACCACGTTGTAGCGGCCATCAAATCTGGGCAGGGAAGAGGAAGGAAACCAATTATACAGTATGTCTCTGGGTTTTTGTGTGCTTGTGTGAGAGGGGGGGAGGGAAATAGAGTGCACTTAAATGCGCAGTCAGTGATTTTAGCATAATGCACTTTTAGTGAAATGTGACGAATATCTCCTCACTGTCCTCTAGCTGTCTTTTCTGTGTGCGTTAATGGGAACACAAACATTGGTGCAGACCGCACCACACAACACTGTTTTAGCCTCGGCGATGTATTTTTAATAAATTTGTGTGGGGGGGCAGCTTCCGCGGGATCGCCCTATGGCAGTGAAGGGAGTTTTTGTTTCGATTGAGAAAACGTTCTTTCTCCAGCATCTCTGACTCCACCTTTAATATCTGTGTACACATGCAGGTGATTGGATGTGTGCACGGAAGCCCAGCAGCCTGAAAGTACAGTGGAACACTACTGCACGTCTGGCCACGATGGCAGCCTATTGTGATCCACAGCCACACCGAAAAGATGAAGGGAATACTACGCCATCGAACGGAAAAGTGTCCACCACACGTGCCGTTATGTTACAATGTGTGTTTGCATGTGATTGTGGTCATTCTTTCCCAGTTGCATAAGCTTAGTAGGGAACTGTGTGTTCGTGTAGTGTTTTTGAACGTCTACATTGTGTGTGTGTGTGCGTGCGTGCGTGTGTTTGTGTGTTTGTGTGTTCGTGTGTGTGTGGGCTGGCAGGTGCATGTGCAGCACATCAATACTTGGAGCGGTGAGCAGGAGGATGGAACATAAAGAAGAATTATAGCTCTATCTCGTGGTGTGTCTGTCTCTGTGGGAGCAGCTATGAGCGAGAGCTGTTTTAGTGCATGGAGACACATGCCTGAGTGCCTTAAAGGTTGGGTGGAGGGACATTATGCTGCCGGAGTATTACTTCTAGTACAAACGCCCCTACTGATGACTGCTCCCTAAATGCAGCCATATTGTGTTCCACATCTTGAACAGTGTGCTTATTTGTGTGTTTAGTTCGGCAGTTAGCGACCATTCGCGCCCTCCCTGCCTCCCTCCAATTGTGCACAGACAGATTTTCATTGCATAACATGTAGCCTAAATGACAACAAACACCACTGGAAGGAAGAAAGATTTAAAAATAGTATGTGAATAGCTTAACCCCCTCCACACACACACACACACACACACACACACACACACACACACACACACACACACACACACACAGTCCTACCCCCACAATGATATGTATAGGGGTTTGTATATCTCTGATACACAAAATGTCCATTCCCATTTCCATGCATGGTCTATAAGTATCATGGGTCAATTCATTTTTTTGCCATTTAGCAGTGATTGATTTGCCCCTCAAACTGCATCTACAAAGGTCTAGGATTGTCAAGTGTGCTGTGAGCTTTATGAATAGGTCGAATACAGTACATTTGTCAATAATATAGATCTGAATGTGTGTATGTGTACTACAGTTTGTGTGCGCATGTAGGTGTGCGTGTGTGCATGCGTGTGTGGAGGGTGGGGGTGTGTGTGTATGTGTGTGGGGGGGGGGTCTGCGGCCATCTTATCTGCTAAATGTGAAATGTATTTAGATTTTTTTTAGACATGGCACGATAATTATTTCAAATGTCTACTTTTTTTTACTTCTTCGCTTATTGTGGCATTTTCCGTTACAATATACTCCATTATTATGACAAGCTGTAATTCCTTAGGATGGCACTTCTTAGCAGCAGCCTGTGTTGGGCTGGTCACTGGCGAAGAAGGCATTATCTGAAAGAACATCCACATACAGATAATTAACTGAGGTCAGAAGGCCCATTGAGAGGTCCCAAAAATAGTTTCAGCAAACAATGTAGCTTTTGTCAATGAACCTATGGTATCAACAAGAGACACTAGGCTGTCTACAGTGCGTTCCGGAAAGATCCAAGTATGTCACTCATTTGTAAATTGCGTCATTCAGATATGCATACAACACAACAACATTTCCCCAACCTGAGTATATTTTGGGTGCCATTTTTGTAAGTAGATGCAACAATAGGTATAGAACTTGTTCTATAAAAAATGTACTGTATTGGGCACTAATTGTGGGGTTGTGGTGGTGCCAGAGACATCATTCTGTTAGC
Organism: Forbesichthys papilliferus; assembly: GCA_025399855.1. Lineage (NCBI taxonomy): Eukaryota > Metazoa > Chordata > Actinopteri > Percopsiformes > Amblyopsidae > Forbesichthys > Forbesichthys papilliferus. The sequence goes on along the minus strand of JAODOY010009299.1, from coordinate 26,808 downwards.
TGCAGGCTGACTGGTGTCTTGAGAGATGTGATTTCAAACACAATAAAGATACTTTAGCATGAGGTTCAGAGTAAGGGGACTGCCATGATAGCTCAGTAATACAATTACAATTAGGTCATGTAGCAGACAATTTCATCCAGAGACATAATGAGAACAATTCACAAGAATGACAAGCAGCAGGTTAACATCAGGTAGGACAACTCTAGGGCTCAAACCCACAACCTTCCCGCTGGGACTACTACCAGGTATTTAGCTATGGTTTTATTATTACTGCTAGTGTTTTTGTAATTACAGTTTTTTGTTTGAACTTTGTTGTACATTGTCCTAGGTTTCTTGAAAGGTGCTTCAATTATTATTATTATCATTATTATTATCATTATTTTCATTATTATTAACAACCTGTCCAACTTGTTGCTACCATAGTTTATAGCATTTTATTGTAAAGTAATCTTCATATTTTAAAGATGGTATTTTGCTGACAGCCATGGATACGTAATCCCAAATATTCTATTTTATTTTATTGGAGGCTAAGGCTTCAAAAGGCACAGGCTCTTATTTATTAATATTTTTCAGCATTATTATGGCACCATGAGAGTCTATGGTAGCCCCTATACGCAACTTGGCAATTTTCATAAAATGTGGCACACTAAACTATCTACTCTAACGCCACCAATAGGTCAAAATAAGGGTCACATTTTAATATAGGCCAATTGCACAGTGTTTAGTATACAATAAGACTTTTGTGTTATACTGTAGCCTCTCATACAGTATGCAATTGTCTTGCTTTTAGGCTTTGATACTCTGATTACAAATCATCCATACTGCCTTTATTCATGTCTGTCTACCTCAGCAGTGCTTCCTCTTTAGTACACCCCTCCATCATACATAAATATGTGTGTGTTAGAGAGAGAGAGAGTAAGAGAGAGAGAGAGAGAGAGAGAGAGAGAGAGAGAGAGAGAGGGGTTTAAAATGTTAGGTCTCTGTCACATTTTTACATTTCCACATCACTGTAATCTCCTGCAAAGTGAATAATCTGTAATATACATTCTTACACTAAATCTATCACTTGGTTGTCCAATGGCTTTTGAACTGTAATGATGTGAGCGATGTTCAATATACAGTATATGTCATAGTTAAAACATGTGCAGCCCTAGGGCTTTGGAAAAAAAAGAAAGAAAAGAAAGTAAATTCTAAACTAAAAAAATGCAAGAAGGGATTTAACAGTATTTGATTGCTGGAATACTTCTAACAATAAACAGATAATTAATAATATTAGGTTAAATAAAAAATGTTTACCATTCAGGAGTTTTTTTTTAAAGCACAATAGGCCTGGCATGGGTCACAACCATCGTTAACCGCCTCCACAACCCCCAAAACAAACCTACACACACACACACAGACACGCACACGCGCGCACACACACGCACACACGCACACACACACACACACAGAGAGAGAGAGACGTCGCTTCTAGTGTACGAGTCTGCAGATGTATTCACGCACGTTTGGTATGCAGCGTGTGACGTCAAAAGCGATGTGGCGCCAGAGCGGTTGAAATAGGGCAGATCGGGCGCCGTGCGCGGCACAGCACTCGGAGAGGGCGCGAGACGGCGAACGGGAAGACGCTGCTGAGAGTTGAAAAACGCTCCGCGCGACTGCTAATTCACGAGCCTCTAATTCAATCAAAACCCTTGGCGCGAGAGTAGCCAGTTAAACGGGAGGACAGTGGAACTAGGAGCACACTTTTGGGCGCCAACAGTGCAGCGAATTCTTTGGCATACATATTTTTTTTTGCGCGAATATTCGTTCTTTCCTCTTACCCTTCATATACCACAGGTAAGAAGACCCCGTGTTTGCTTAGTTTTGGGCAGGACTGATAGCCCTGCTTTATTGGGAACCTATCTGCATGGAGTGAGTGAATGGGGGCGTAATGAGGATGTAAGTGATTTCATTTTGAATTAGTTTGTAAAATATGACATAAGAGACGTCAGTACCGGTGCACAAGAATGTGTAACGCTAGATAAAATATGTTTAATTTATGTGCGATTCTCATCACAGGGCGATGTCAATGACGGTAGGCTCTGACAGTGTTGAACTACTTCGCCTATATGGTGCGGGATACTATGCGTATGGCGCAACGCAGGGTAGGATGTGTCGTGTACGGTACCCTATCGAACATCTATATGAGCTATTAATATTAATAACGTAGTAGGCTAAAATCTGTTCATACATTACAGCGCAAAAGGCCTGGTGTTTTCAATATAAATGCAACGGGTTTGGTCAGTGACAAAGTGCTTGATAACGCTATTCATCTACGCACATCCTTAACGGTGCCTTCTGATCTCCAACACCCAGTGAATGATCCTTGACTGGGTAAATAGGGGTCTTCCCCGGGCAGCTGATCGATCCTATCCGATATGCGAATCTGCTATCCAATATTAGTCTATTAAGAAGTAGGCTGGATCGCGATGCCTAAACGCATCCAAAACGATTAATAAACAAGGAAGAAATCCCATAACCTATTAGTTATTAGGGCTCATCACTACACAGTCTGTCTACGTCGCCAGTATGAGTGACTGAGTGGGAGATCAGGCTTGACTTGAATCACCGGAGCTCTCCGTGGTGCTGATACATCTCTCGCCTCCTTTCCTTACCCGTCCGGTTTTTCTCTTCATTCCTCCTCCCCAGCATCGCACAGCTGTCGATGTGCCTTACACCGCCTGAACCAAGATAACGACACGACTTTGAGCCCTAGAAATATTGCCGTCAATCATTTGGTTTAGTGTAAGTACTGGGTTGTTAAGTGGTAGTCCTCAGCACAATGCAGGGGAATTACCATACCGCTCATAAAACTATGTATGCGCGTGCACTGACACAGACAAAATTGATAAATATATTCTATTCTCAGATTTCATGGTTTTAAGTCATGGCGATTTAAACAGATGTTGACCAAATTTATATTTAAAATAATTTGATATTGTAGTTGTTTCTGAACATGTGACATTTTAAAACGTTACAGTAAAGTTGATTAAAAGTAGCCTATGTCTTTCTTCAACAGTTGGTTCAGAGTAAAGCTTTATAAACCAATTAATTTATAAACAAACAAACAAAATAATGCAATATTTATAGAGTATTAGTATGTAGTATGGCTATGGCCAAGTCTAAATGCAGACTCCTGCAATAATATAGTAATATAGTATAATATAGTAATAATATATCTAATACCATACTGTTATACTCTAAATGGAAAAAAAATAATGATTGCCTAAATACAATTCAGCTAAAATTAATATTAAGGTATGTTTTGTTTCCTAAATAGCCTGATTATGCAGCTAATGACAAACTAGCTATAGCCCTGCTAAGGCTGACAGGATTATTTTATGGGTATGCAATACCATCAAGCTTGTCAAAACAGACTTGCGACCCACTCCTGGGTCATAACCCATAGCTTGAGAAATATTGATGTACTGACATAGTGACTCATTCAGATTTATTGCACTTGGCAAGTGGATTAGATACTTAGCTCTCTGAATGAGATTCATAATAGCTCACTGTCCAGCAAATCATGACCGGTGGTTCAAGTCTTGGATAATAATAGCTTTATAAGCCACAGATACATACTGAGATACTGACGCACACCAGAGATATGTGAATGTCCACACACGCGGACATAAAAACTGTGTTTGCTTAAAGTACCACTATAGATCCATTTTTTTTACTGAGGAATAGCCTCAGAAGAAAGTTGCTTGAAAAATGAACGTGAAAATAACATTAAGCATGAGTGCATATTTGCTTTTGACACATATTTTTAAAACATATGCATATTAAAAATTACCTTATCCAAAGTTAAAGGTGAACCTAATTGTTTTTTTTTGTTACCAGACTTTACTTTTTCACTTGTTTTGCAAAGGCAAATTGATTAGGTGTTCATTTGTGACACACTTTCTAAATACCATAAAATGTAAAGATGGAGTTAGCAATGCTGTGGACAGACTGTTGATATGTGAACTTTATCATAAAAAAACACCTCTCCCTTCAATGCCATCGGCTGCTCCCTCAGAATTGCCGACCCCCAAAAAGGACACTCTTTGCAAAGTTGGGGTTAGTGGTGTGTGGTGGGGTCTGCACTACTTTGTTTGTGTTCCGGTTGTTTACAGAGCCAGGGCTGATAAACACCAGATTTAATTCCTCAAAGAGTTGAGGAAGACGTAATGTAACACATAGTTTGCATCCGTATGTGCGCTTTGTTTAATCATGTGCCTCGAATTCACATACAAACATAATAGTAATGTAACCTTTGCTGAAAGTAATTCTGAGAGATTTCATGGCAGTTGGAAGCTAAACTTTAATACACTTTAAGAAATAGATTAACAAGGGAGCTGCTTGTTGATGTCAACGCTTAACAGAATCAAATACTAAACACGTTAATCTTGAAGAAGTATTCCTTTCCATGACTTCAACTTAGCAATGCACAGTCCACAAATAAGACACCCAAGACCATTCCATATACACTTTTTATATATGCTAAATTTAATTGACATGTCTTAAAAATCCTTATTCGTGAGTGATGTGAATGCTTGAGCCCCCGTGCAGAGCTTGTCTAATCGAGCTGGATTTATTTGCACATAACAAAGCTTTTCCCCTCGGGAAATCCAAACCCTCCCCTTTCCCGCTATTTTGACACATCCTTTTGATTTGTTTGGCGCTGCATATTTTCTAAAGCACTATAGGAAGTCATGTTTATATAGAGAGATAAAGAGAAGACTACACGTGGTGAGTCACATTGTTGTGTGCAGGCTCTTATGCCACACAATCACAATGTAATAGGCCCGGCTGGATTACTTTTTAAATTGAACTGATATAATACCTTCTCACAGGCACAGCAGTGTGTAGACAAAAAACTCTCTATCACATGCACACGCACGCACGCATACAGTCGCATACACTATAACTTTTTCAGCCTGATGTTTATGACAAAAGGAAGCATTTCATTAGTACTGAGGTACTCTAGAGAAGTAACTGGAAGAATTGCCTTCTTACCTGCTATGCGGCTTCATGGACTGTGGGGTTGGAAAATGTGGAAAAGATGGTTGACTTGAAATGCTGATCACTAATGTTGAACTTCCCCAAATGACCTTTAGCGCTGCATCCAATTTTAACAGCAGCAAATAGTGCTTCTTCTCCATGTTTGAATGGAAAGACCTGACAAAATACTCCACCGACAATGGGACATGTGAATAGGGGTTATGGAGAGGTCAGTAACTATTCAGTGTAGTGAATTTAATCCATTTGAAAATACTGATGTCTGTCATGTTGTGTCATGAACAATGCTTTGACAAAAGAAAGGCATTTTAAATGATCATCTAAAACATTTATCAGTTAAAAGATAGTCCATTATGTGTGAACTGGATTGTCCAGGAAACAAATACCTGCTCAAACATGCAAAACAGACAAGCTGATAATAGAGTCAAGAAGGGTAAAATGAATAATCATAATGCTGCTGTGAAATAGAACAAATAAGAACTCTGTTGATCTACTAACTAAATGCTATTTTTTGTTTGTTTTTCTTTCTACAGCCCCAATAGCACTGTACCGTTGACATGAGCAAGTGACTCTACACATACTTATTTCAAACATGCATATATCATTATCCTGTAGAAACCAAAACCTGTTGCTTTTCATGCCAGACCATAATACTGTAAATATAAATAGTGTTTTTCTCATGCTTCACTGCCATGTATCACCATGTACACTTAAAGCTAGCCAGTCACACACCTTATAGTACAACCATAGGCTCTTAGACCCTCTCATATAATTCTCTCTCTTACAGAAATGTCACATGCCCTGTGGGGGATTGCTAGATTTAACAAGTCACTTGCTGTGTGTTTTTCAGGCACACATGACAAGAAGGATGTGGCTTTAGCACCCAAGGGCTAGACTTGTGACAGACCTGGTCGGAGATTCTTGTCAAAAGAGAGAAGCCAATATCACTGGAGAACAAAATGAGACAGAGCGAAAGATGGCATGAGAGAGAGAGGGGGGAGGGGGGGGGGGAATACACGTATGGTATGCTATGACAGAAATTGTTTCTTTTTACTCCCAGCTGTTTATTTTTTTATATGGGAGGGAAAATAGTAACAATAATGAATTCTGATGAGACATTAAAAGGATAGTCAGCTATTGTAAGATAATTGTAATATAATTTGTCAAATTCACCAAATATCTCCTCGCATTTTGCGGTAACACTTTATTTGAAGTTTGTTCATTAAGACTGACATAACACTGTCATAACCATGACACGACACCTGTCATGAACATTAATTAATGTTTGTGACTTTTGTCACTAGCTGTAATTCTGTAAATAATCTCATGTTCAATGTCAAGTTGACATTGTTTGATATCTGTCATTGTCTTTGTCATGACAACTTGACATTAACCAAGATGTTAGGTCTTAATGAACAAACTTCAAATAAAGTGCTACTGTTCTCTGCATGTTGAAAAAATGATCTGGCCCTGGCTCTATAAATACAAACATAAACAAAGTGGTGAACACCACTCACAACAACAATGCCCTTGGCCTTGCAATGCATTTCAATGGGTGGGGCGGAGCTCATTTTGGTTTGAGCTCGAAGTTAGCAAGCGTTCCCGATTCTGACTAAACCTGCATGCCTTTAAATCTTATTAAGGCAAGCAACATTGTGGAAGTACACTATTTTCTGTGTCCATGCTATCTGAATATGGAATGTTTTTATTAGTATTATGTTCAAAGTTTCATAGACATAATTTGTGTTATTGCCAAGTGTTGTTGGGTAAAAGCCATATATGTAAAGAAAATTGTTGATCCTGAGTTAGGAAGTAACTTCTGTCCGTCCGTCCGTTCTATCTATCTATCTATCTATCTATCTATCTATCTATCTATCTATCTATCTATCTAAAGCAGGAGAATGTTGAAGATTTGTGCCTGTTGCGTAACTGTCAACTGACGTTTTTCAAAGGGGGATGGTCTTGTGGTTCTTTTACATTACTGGGAATGACAGGTCATAACCTTATCTTTCCAGGCGACTATAAATCATCCTTGAGTTATACTACTTGTAAGATTTATCACACATCTTATATATAGATATAATTATTATAGATATAATTATTATATATATATATATATATATATCATTATTATTATTATAAATCCTGCAGGTATCCTGTTAACCCAGTAAGAATAGGTCTATAAGATAGGGTTGGAATAATACATATTACTGTAAACTAGGGAGATCAGGTGCAGTCATGCACTAAACTATCTATTATCTACAGTATTCCACTCTAAAGACATGTTTCTTAGAGAAGAGGTCCGGTAATGTGGGTGCTGTTATGATTGTGTACGCATCTGTTGCAGGCAGAACAGCATTACGTAGTGTATACATAATAATGAATCCTGTATCTTCCAATGCACCGCACAATTGTACACTGTAGCTGATGATTGTGTTGTAATGATACATACCACCCACTATCATCTTACAACTGAATAGCCGGGGCTAGACACATATTTGGCAGCCCAGAAATGTCGGTGGATTTCGATATGGTAGGCAGGGATCAAATAACCTTATTTGTTTGTGTTTCATGAGGAAAATATTCTGACCAACGTGTCACAATATCCTTTTTTGTTTTATTGGTTTTGTACTGTAAAATATCTATTTTATAAATGAATGCCATGCATAAATATTATGATTCGCTTATCAGCAATATTTCAAATGTTTTATGTCTGTACAGTGTACCTCTGTCAGCACATATTTCTGTTGGAACTCGAAACATATCGTATATCATCTTTTGACGTACAGTACTATATTCTGGAGCATATATTCAGGTATATTTTCATAATTCATGCTGAAGACATGCCTTAAAACGAAACCATGACCTTGACCTGGAAAATCAGGTCATAACATTCAGGTTTCAGGTAAATACATGTGGACGGTCCCCTCTTATTTGACACTGATTTGACGAATTCACACATTAAATATTAGGTCTGCAGTAGCATAAGCCTACTTTATCAGCTGAGGCTATGGAGCGAGTTACTGTAACTCAATATACATGCAGCCTATTGGTAAAAATGTCTGAGATCACCAACATGAATACCAGTCATAACATGAGAACCACAATGCCCTGACAAGGCTCTTGTGAATGGACATGCTTTGAAAAGGAAATTAAAGACAGAGTAATATGAGCTGAGCAGAGGAGCGGGTGAGCTTTATCAAATGTGATTGGCGGAAGAGGGCCTTTAGTGTGTGAACCTCTGTGGAGACTTTTAATGTGAACCAGTCAGATCTGAGAAAATGCACCAATAGACCCAGAGGTTTCTACAGCAGGCGGCTTCTTTAAGCTCTTTAATATGCTGGTCAAATAATGGCTTCTTTATACAAGTTCTCTGTCATGATGAATTTCAAAATATACCAGAAACCGCTTTCATTACATACAATGAGGGCTGTGTGGGTGTGCAATTGTTATAGTGTGTTGTGCATGTTCATTTCTTTATATTTGTTCATTTGTGTGGATGTGCGTGAGTGTCTGTTTCTGTGCGTGGTCCGGTGCCAGCAGGCAGCCAACACAGTATTAAACTGACGGGCAGGTCTCATTTGGTGTTTAATTTTACAAGGACAGGCTCTCATCTATGAGGACCCATTAGCCCCAGGCTAGCTTACTAGTTCCATAGAGGTGGTTCTGTTCACCTTGTTTTTCAACGCAACTGTTAGCATTTGCGTTCTATACACAAGAACATTAATTTATTGATTGACTTCATAAATGTATGCATTACACATTACGCACAAAGGATCCTTTCACGTGAAACTATATGAAAACCTCTGATCTCAACAGATTCTCATAAAGATATTGGACAAAAGGGTATCGTAATGTCCTGTGTGTGTGTGTGTGTGTGTGCGCGCGAGCAAATGTGTAGGTATTTGTTGAAACTGAGAAAGTCTATGTTGTGTACAAGTACACATATTGTGATAGCTATGTTTGCTAAGAGTCTAAAGTGTGTGTGTGTGTGTGTGTGTGTGTGTGTGTGTGTGCGTGTGTGTGTGTGTGTGTGTATAGAAACTAACTGTAAAGGGGATATACGGTAAGCCTGTACTCACTGTTGCTCATACAGGTGGATACCGATGGGCAGCCTAGGGATTTGGGCTGTGGCGGCTCTACTGGGCTCCTCTGTGTGCTGCCTGGCTGAAGGGCACCGCAGTAGCCGGACAGACAGACTGGTTAAAGCCAGCTCATCGGATAATTCTTCCCAGGAAGTGTATCACTCTATGGTAAGTACTGTACACATACACAGAACCTTCCATTTTGATATGCACAGATGAGAGATGAGGTGAAAAATATAGTGAGAGACTCACTGGAATAATTGAAATTATTTTATTCTGAAGGGAAAGACCATCAGTAAATGTAGGAAAACACGCACGCACACACACACACACACACACACACACACACACACACACACACACACACACACACACAGATCAAGGCACACAACAGTCACTGAGCATTCAAGCTCAATTTCGCATGCAAACAACTGTGTGTACCGTACAGCAAAGCACACAAACTATTGCGAAGCTAATGCTAACTAATGTTTACTGTTGCGGAGCCACAGATATAGGCATCTTAACGTTTCCATCATCGGGCTGTTATTTTGGGTTTCTCATTACTCTGTCCCGTTCGTTGCCTGAGCTTCCTTCACTTCTTCCTTTCAAACTCCTTGCATCGTTTTGAGCAGTGCTTCCCGTTCAAATTAGGTTGAGAGCCCCTGCTTAAAATATGTAGTTTATGTATCTTAATACAGTATATAAGTAAATAAATCCCATACTGCAGCCAAATCTAAATACTGTTTCATATAAATGTTCAGATCAAATATTTTTTAAAAGAACTTGTATTTCATGTTAAGGGCAATCTTTGTGATGGTAAGGCTGTTAATAAAATATGGTCACAGGGTTGCCTTGATTAGTGTCGCGAGACCATCCTGATCTCGCTAGCTTCAGTTTAATTTCGGCCTAGGAATTATTTTGAATGCGTTCGAGTAGCAACTGAACTTTGTAGCTATATGGGCATGGTTTAGGTGTGCCGACAGCGAAAACCACCAGAGGGTTCGTTCAATCAACTGCAAAGTAATTTTTTTGAAGTACCTGCCATTCACAAACATATTCAATGTACGGCTCCCCAGATGGAGTTGTGACAACTATTCCTCTGGCATGTCAGGTTATGTATGCCTTGATACCTTCATGTAAAAAATGGAGGCAGATATTTTCTCTCTTTTTCGTTCTGCCTGTTGTAGTCTCTCCCTCCACACTTTTGGTCTTGTGTAAGTGAACAAGATTTTCAGAGAAAGGTATAAAGTGCCAAACAGAGAGTGTGTCAATTATAACCTTTACAAACATTAGCATTGCTTTGTCATGCCAGCAAAATATATCCCTCCAGTGATGTTTCTCTACTTACATAAACCTGAATGTCAGTCTTCATGGTTTGTTTATTTTTTACTTTGTGACATTGCATGGGAGCAGGCATTCCTGTGTTTGTGTATGTGACTCATGCCTAATAGAACACAAGTTTGAAGGGAAAGGGACTGGCATTGCATAGATAACTTTTCAGTTAAAAGGTAGCTCAGGCAGATCCCGTACACGTATCCCGTGTCAAACCTTTTGCTGTATTTTTGAGATATCTTACTGGCAACACGGTTGCCAGCAAAATACTGTAATACTCATTTACAATAGCTTTACTGTATTTGTATTTTACAGTAAGACGCCAATACCGTAATTTGTTATTGTGTACTTGTACTTTTACAGTAATTACTGGCAACACAGTTGTTGGTGTGTTACTGTAAATTAATAAGTATGGTAATGTACTGGTAACACTGTTGCCTGTACATGTATTAAAACATGCACAGTGTGTTGCCAGTATGTTACTGTATTAAAAATGTTCAGGAGAAAACTCTTAATGAAAAGTATGCATTGGAAATATTATTTTGAAAGGATGCTAATTTTCCCATTTGATAAACCATAGCCAATGTCTAGGAGCACAGGACAACACTAGTATTTGTTGAAATGCTATATGATCACTCCCAATGAGCTAGAAAATTATTATAATTTTATAATTCAGCAAAGTCCCTGTCTAATTTGAGTCACCTAAAATGATTACAAAACTATAAATTTGACCTGAAGAAAAATGGCTAAATACTGAAACATAGAGCCCATATACTAATTCAGACAGAACACAGGATGGCTATTAAAATTCATACCTAGTTTGAGGTCCTTCAATGAGCCGTTGAAGGAAGGCTGTGACTCGTATGCTGACTACTGTCACCTTCCTCTTCATCACATTTCCGATCTTGTGGCTTGTTTCAGCATGCTTTTGTTCCTTCATCTTTGTGGATTCTCATGAAGAATCTTTAATTAAATAAATGATTCAAATTCATTAATTTATTCATAGATTATTGTACAAACCTGGGATGCACAACTTGTCTCACTTTTGGGCAGACCAATATAAGTATACTGTATGGGTCTTAATTAGCCATGCGATACCATCCTGATCTCGCAAGCTAGTTTGCCACAAATATCAGTCTGTAACCCTTCAATCAAACATCCTTACTATACTACCTACCATTAACTCAACCAATTAAACTGTTAAAATATGACGTACACATGTTGTCATATTTGGAAAACGTAAGTTAACACAGGGGTTCCAGACTGATAATTGCGGTGAAATTAAATTGGAGCAGGGTTAGGGCTAGCAAGGGTAGGATGCAATGTAGCTAAATCATAATCATAAAACCCTAACAAACTGCAATGAATAAAAAAAATAGACAAATTAACTATTTGAAAATATATTTAATATGCAATATTCATTTCAACAAAATCACACAATTCACACCTAAATGTGCTCAATATTGGTGGAAAAGGCTCACCTTTACAATGTGAGATCCAACGTAGTGCTGGCTTCCTCCTGGTATTCTGTTAAAAATGTGTGTGTTGAAAAGGCCGTGGCGAAGTCCTGCAGCTGGGTCACCATCAACAAAACCTTTTCCTCCTAACCTAATGGCCGAATCTGACACCAAATGGTCCCTGAAAGAAAAGACCAGTAATGCTAGCAAAGAACAATCACAATATGGGGAAAGCAAGCATGCAAATGAAAGGTTTTGATGATGTAGGTTAACAGTCGCCCTTACCATAATTAATAGACAGTCACTCACCATTAGAAGGCATTCATTCTAGAACCAATATCTTATTTTAAAAGCATCACTAAAATGTGTGGGGAGCCAGCTAATTAACCGTAAATAGAGACGGACATGTTGTTTAGTCTCACCCGCAACACGAGCAGTATACTGTGTAGATAATAGAACAATAAATAAAATATAAAGGTATGCTAAAATGGCGATTTTACTGACCTATGATATAAATGGCGGGGAAAACTTGAAAATAGCAGACAGATATAGCGTTACTGTATCCTACTTATAGGCTACCCTTTTTAAGCAAATGGAGACGAAAGTAACTATCTCAAGAACACAGATTTGCTACAGTAAGATGGAATTTGATTTATTGTTATTTAAACTGATATGCCAAGTCCAAATCGACTATGAATGAAGCTAGTATTGTAGGTTAAGACAAAGTAGCTATAGCTCTATATAGTTAGCTCTATATTAGTTTGCTCCTACGTAGTAACATTATGCAGCCTGCTTTTCCAAAGGGTAGAATATCGCATAAACACACTTAGACTACCAATACCAAGTCCTTCTTTTCTTTTCTTAAAACATTTACAGAAATCACCTTAGCTGATCTGCTCCAGCAGTGTCTGTCTTTTCTTCCTTGCTACTGTACAGCAGTTAGATCAGTTGCAATGTCACTACAGTAAAACTAGGCTATTTTAAATATATGGAATGGTATTTTACCACAAGCTCAAATATACAGTAAAATACTACAAATTACCACGTGACATTTTTGATATTACCGGTACAGTAACTTATTACAAAACGTGTTACTGCCATATCTGTTAGCTGCCATATCTCTATGCTGCCATATCTCTATGCTGCATGCTGCTATAGTATTTTACTGGTCGTTTTGTCCTATGTAACTGCATAAATTACAGTTAAGTATAACAGTGAAACTTTATGCAAGTACCAGTATATAATTTTTAAAACCTCAGTTTTGTTCTTGATCATTTACTTTAATAATGGATGTGAGGTTGGTAGAAGGTCAGGCTGAGCAGAGAGTGTTTTCAGAGAGTGTTTAAGCTCATTCGGCTGCATGCTTTGAATTAGCTTGATTAGTTGTGCTTCCGTCTATCACACTTGCTCACAAGAGACTTGGGCATTTAAGAGCTGGAAAGACACTAAGCCCATGAGGAAACTTTAGTTTTTCTAGTTTTTGCTGGCATGGAAGACACCTCTAACACATGTTCTCTGCAGAAGAAAACAGAGGGCGCTAACTGGTGTTTAAAATATAGCCACTCTCCCACCCACCCGCACACCCACACACAGAGCCCTGTGGTTGTCCCAGTTCTTTGTGAAACACAGCATGCACACACTCCCTGGTCCGTTCTGGGTCTAACTCCCTTTGACTCTGCCAAGTTGGCAACCAGCAGCAGAATGTAATTTTGCCCCGATGGTTCCTGTGCCTAAAATCCCTTGATGTGAAAACAAATTCCCAAGCATCCTTCCATCTATGCTGCCAGAATAGAGAACTAAAAGGCTGTCAATTGGCATCAAAGTTTAAAGTCAACCTTGGGGTGAAATGGATAGTATAACTATGCAGAATGCATCTTGAAACCCTACAGCAGGGACAAACTTTTTTTTTTTAAATGGCTGACATCCCCTTAAACAATACATAAACGTAAAGAAGGGAAGAAAACAGCTTCTTGTAGGGGGGAAGGGGGGGGGGGGGGCAAAGAAGGACACTGTAAAGTATAGGGAAACTTTGAACAGTGACTTTGACCACTATTTTCTAAAAGCCATCTTGCATAATTGTGGAGATAATATATAAAGTGACAGTGGCTGCCCCGGTACACTCACAGCACCTGCAGCAGAGGTATGCCTGTGTATGATCAAACTAAGGTCTACTGGTGCCAAACCAGACATGTCTATACCACACCAAAAGACTGGACACTGCATTCAAACAAGATGAGAATAATGGGCAAGGTTCAAGAAAAAAAAAAAAGAAAATAAACCTGTACAATACATTAGAAAACGTATGGTACTGGCCGTAGGTAACAAAAGTAATACCTGCATTTTGCATAATGCAGGCATATTCACTCCATCACTGAGTTAGTGATGTTTCAATTGGGACTGGTTTGTTTAAATACTATCAGTTGGAAAAGGCTCATTAAAAAAGTAATGTAATGCTAGCACAAAATATAAAAACATTATTACATTACTCTAATAGCTCTATGCACAAGAAGGCACACCCCTTGTACTAAAGTGGATACACTTGATTATTCAATTGGAAAGTTCAGGAAGGTAAAACTAGATCAACATGAAGCAAAAGTGACAGTTATAAACAAAAAGTTTCGTAACAAATAATAATTATCTCTCTTTAAGTCTCTGACGGCAACAATGAACTCCCCAGACATGTTTACTTTGAGATTCGTTGTCTTCTCTCAGTTTGAAAAGAACCAGCCAGGTAGAAACTGTTTGTCAATAACTGGCAGCATTCAGGGTGAAGAGACAACAGTCCTTGTATTGCATAGATAATTGCTTGCTCTCAGAAGATACAATACACTGTTTTGTCTGACAGCTCTATTCTGAAAAGACGTCCCATTAAATTAGCACTGCAACAATGTATTCAGAATAAACATTTAATCTATTGCTTATACAGTGTACACATTGCAGTATGGCAAGTTAGTTTATAGATAACGAGTATGGTTGTCATTTTTTACTGGCCATGTACAAACATAATATATTATTGGTGATGCACAGTGGTGTAAAGCTTAAATAAATGTAGATACATAAACCTCAATAGAGATAGTTTACCTTTTCTGTATCTAACTGGAATTTAAATGCTTACATTTAAATAATCCATACATTGTCGCAGTTTCTCGACTGTTTGGAGTGTACTCATTTTGTTATTGTGTTGAGAGGTTATTTGAAGGGGCTGGGGTTGCATGGCATTAGCATTAGCAAATACTTCTCACCATTCATAGTAAGCCCTTCTGTAGAAAAATGATTAGCACATTAATGAGGAAATGTTTTATCTGCTAGGGTATGAACAATTCTCAAGCTATAGCGCAGCTCTTCAGTTTGACTCTGTGGGGGCTACAGCACCTGCATTAGAATAAATAATACAGAAACAGGCGTTTATGCCAGTGAACAAAGACATATACAAGGCCCCATAGCTACATTTTCTTTTATTTCAGAGCATTTCCTGACACACTGCCATGCTGTACTTTCCTGATGGGGGTTGTTTGTCCTTTTGCTTTCATGCAGCAGGAAGTCAGAGAGCTAGGTCAGCTACATAGTTTTATTTGACTCAATTCCACCTCCCCGGGGGTGGATGATCCCTGTCAGGGCTGCTTGCACCCTGACACTCTGCCATCTCAATCAACTGCTTAATGGAAATCTGATTTATTATATTATTTGTGTATTTGTATTTGTTTTCTGTTTGAGTTTCACTAAAGTGAGATCTGCCACTGTTTACTTGCAGTCGTGCCAGTTTATCTCGCTTAGCCTATTAAATAGTTTATTGTGCCACAGATTAAATTAGATTGGTTATTTATTTTCTCTCTAAGCAACATAACACAAGTTTATATCCAATAAAGACAAATAGATGAAGTCTTTCTGAGCTTAACACACACACAGTGAACCCACACACACATGCGCACACGCACGCACCGGCTTATCTTGGTGAGTGTATAAAAATGGAATATAATTACTTCACAAGAAGTAATTCTTGTTGGCACAAGAATCTATCTCTGGCCCTTCTCTGCCCTCCATGGTCCCAGTTCTTGGCAGTATGGATACTTTACCAAGGGTCAAAGTATCAATATGCTCCTCCTTATCAAGAGTGTGAATGAAGCTATCCCCTTTGTTATTTAGCAAATATACTGAAACAGCACAGCTGAGCTGGCATATACAGTAGAGAGCTACATCTTACCCAGAGAGAGAGAGAGAGAGAGAGAAAGAGAGAGAGAGAGAGAGAGAGAGAGAGAGAGAGAGACAGAGATAGAGAGTACAAAGAAGCGCTGTACAGTATTCTACCAATTGCAAAGCTACCTTCCAAATCCCCCTGCTACCGAAATTGCATTCCCACAATATGTGTTCACTAGTACATACGTAACTTCTGGCTGTACACCCTCCAAAATGCTGCCATTTATGTAGCTGACAAAGATTTAAAAAGATTAAATCAAAAGCCACTCTGGATCCACACTAATAGCACAGGCAATGCTAACATGCTAGTTAAGGTACAGTATCACAAATATACTGTATAAGTTACAGCTTTACAGGTGCGGTGAACAACTTTGTTTTTCTCTGTCTATTTTTGTTAAATGACACCCTGTCAACGACCAGCATATCAAATGCCCCAGGGAAACATCCATTCTTTGGCTGTCCAAAAAACAGCCAAGTACTCAGAATTCATGCTCTCAAACATTTCAGCACTCTGCCAATCAGTTGCAAGAAGGAGTCCCTTCCAATGACAATCACACATGTGTGCACTGCTGAATTGTTGAAGACCTCTCATCTTCTGCAGGTGTTACTTTGGGGGAGTGGTGGGGGAGGACGGGGGGATGGGGACATTATTTCTATTTATAATTTTCTTCCTTAGAAATGTCTTTGCATTCTTGTTTGATTTTTCAAGGTTGCCATCTGCACAGACACAGGTTCATAGACAGACAGTCCCAGAACACAATGGAACAACACAGTAGCTGTTGTGTCCTGTATCCTGCCAATTTGTCCTCTGTGAAAACACATGTCACTCCTCTCGTCCATGTCGCTTGGCCTCTTCCTGCTGTCTGTGTTGAATACAACGGACACAAGCCTTTATTTATAGCCCAAAAATATATAGCCACCGCAGTTTATACAGTAACAGTTATATAGGTCATATAGCCAACTAAGGCTCACATGGAAGGAATAGTATCAACACCTCCAACAATCCCTTATACTGTAGGTGAATGGCAAAAGTATAGATTTTTTTTGTTACCATTGTAAAGTAAAGGTGCCTGGGGCAGGAGTGCAGAACGCAATCATGGGCCTTTCACCTTGGTCTCTTCCTCCATTCATCTGATCAAACAGAGACTCTGGGTGTGATGGATGAGCACACACCACCGAGATGAGGAAGTACGTCTGCCATTTAGACAGACAGATGGCAAGAAATGAGAGAGAGAGAAAGAGAGATGAGGAGTGTGTCATCCACAGAGAGAGACGGAGGCATAGTCCTCTGTGAGATATGGCAAGACTGGTAATTCAGCCAAGGTTTGAAGAGTTCAGATGCAAAAACCTCTAAGTCCATCTGATATCTTGTTTTTAAATTGATAACATATAAATAATTACTTAATTTATTTGAATATATTAGTTTTTATTCAGTGACAAACAACCTTTCAACTGTAATAAAGGTAAATTTAGTGAACCCAAATATAGAAAGCTGATAAATAATGGTGTTTTAAATAGCTAACTTAGATGTTTTTGCATCTGAACTCTTCAAACTTGAGCCAGCCTCTTTACCAGACACATCCAGATGGAGGGAAATGGCGGGAAAGCAGCTACAACACAGCTTTAAGCACTGAAAAGAAAACACAGCTGTCTAGAAAACATGCAACATATATTGTACAAATCGGTCAAACGTGTGCCTGTGGTCACCTAAAAACATCGTATATCCAGTAGCTTGCAGTGTAAATCCAAACCCAGTTAGTATTCAGAGACCAGGCTTCAACAACTATGTTCAGCCTCAATGCCAGGCTCACATAATGTTTTACTAAGCTTACTTCTATTTCACATTTCTGAGGCTCACAATGTTTCCTATATTGAGCGTTTTATGTCTGTACGTAGAGCTCCATGCCATCTCCTCCACCTAAACCGCTCACAGCACGAATGCACTCGTATGATCCCATAATTGCTAGCGTGTGTGTGCACTGCCGTGGCGCGCAGTCGCAAACCCACGGCTGCATTAAAACAAATTCATACGCTTCATATGTTCTTAAAACAAGCTTCGTGTGACACCCTCATGCCTTGTGACAGCTGTGCAAGTTGCTGTTGATGGGACATCGCACTGGATGCCACCAGAGAAACAAGTCTTTAGAGGCAGCTTGTCAGAACCTGTTTAGTAACTGTTATACTGTACTGTCTAACAATCTGAATGTGTGTGGTGATGCTGGAAAACGAACCAAATCTCAAACCAAAGTTAAATGTGTGACGCTCTTCTGCGGCTGCTAAATTTCAAACCATGTGAGTTTACTTTGGGAAAACAATGTCTGCCCTATTTTCTTTATTTACTATTTGCAATAAATGTGGCATTTTATTTCACTATGATATGTTGATGTACGTAGCAATCTGGAAGTAAAACAGTCATTCGGGTTTGGTTTAGATTTTGGTCAAATAAATAACTGATTGTATCTTTCAATGTGTTGAGGCGTGACGTTTTCCCCCCTATCAGAATCTAGACATTCCAGAGTTCCAGCGTTGCCCTAGCGACACCTGCCACCCTGCAGCTTGTTGCCAACGATTATTTACAATAAAGTGGATGGAGTGACTTGGGAACAGTGTTTCAGTGAAAGCTCCCCAAGCTTCCCGCTTGTCACGACCTTAAGCCCTGCATGCGCCCTATCGCCTTGCTTCCTCTCCTTATTCCCTTCCCTTCTGTCGTCCTCTGTGTTGCTCTTTGTCTCCTTTTGTTCCTTCTCCTCATGAAGAGGGGGAGCCAAAGGAAGGGTTGCATTTGTCTCGCCTAGCGGGCCTGCAATAAACACTTTTGTTTGCTCTCTCTGCAGGAGAAGGGGAGACTGTATGGGGACATCGATCAATGTGAGTACACTTATTGTCTTCAAACTAAACAGCATTTTTCATGATACAGTACATGTAATCAATCGCATATACTGTATGGGAGACAAAGGGGTTTGTCATTGTTGTAACTGTCCACTATTGGTGGGATAAAGAATTGTATAATCATTGTACAACGGTTATAATACAAAGTTTTATGACATGTTAACAGACACAATGCTATCTGTGTTAAAGAGTTGAGCTGTTTCTTGTTTTCATTTATATGTTTTACATCAACTTTATTGGTTTTTTATTATAAATACTGTATTGAAGTAGCTAATAGAAAACGAATGTATACTGTACTCATCCTTATATCGGTTGATAATTGTAATAACCAGTGTTGTGCTAGATCACATGCTGTTACTACAAAATACGGTAGATGTCCATTGAATATAGACTATTTTGATATGAATCAGATCCCTTATACGCTCATGTGTCCCAGTGTGCATATGATACAAATTACGCTCTAAGTACACACAGGACTAATTCTGCTTAGGCATTAAGAATGCCCTGTTACATTATACTACATATGGAAAACCCCATTCAAAGTCAGTGTAAGTTTTAAAATACACTTACGTTAAGGTACGTAATGATACCATATCTTACACACTATGCCTTTAGGCTTCCACATTAGTTGTCCAGTGTCCCCTGCCTTGGCATGTGTAGCTTCATGACAGTGAGCCTGAGTGGCTGGTGTGGAACCTTAGCAGCAGTCTTACAGCTTCCCATCTGACAAGTGGCTTCCTTCAGCATTATAGGCCCATTATGGCGTGAACATGTCATTTTCATCTGCTGAGTAACATAGTGTTTCCCCTGCTCTCTGTGTGTGAGGCTCTGCCTCCTCCTGCCACCGCTAGGACCCAGTGAAAGAGTGCGGCATCGCTTTATTCTGGTTTATTAATATTCTGGATTCAGTGTCCCACTTTTTTCTTTCACCTACACATGTTTGTTAGTTGGATTTATTTCCTGGGAAATATCTAGTTCCCAGGGTGATAATTGTATTTTCCAGCTATGCGTGTGCTTTGCTCAACCTGCTGCTTATACAACTGTTTTCGCATCCTTGTGGGAACCATACTGTGAAATATCTCTGTGTGCTGGTGTGGCATTATACTCAACCTTGCCTCAGAGAAGACTTTGCTGAGATGTGTGAAAGTAGAGGAAATATCTCTGGCTATGACAGGGCAACCAAGAGAAAGAAATAAGCAGGAGAAAGGACTACAGATACAGGAAAGATACAAGAAAATGAAGTCGACATAATAAAAGATACAGGTTTTGCAGTTATGTGAAAACCACATGATAATGGAGAGATTATGATGATCCTACAGCATACTGTCCATTAATCTAACTAATCTAACTAATCTAATAGGCCTCCATGCTGTGCTTATCGGACATTACATGGGATCGAGATGTCCATTTCTCCTTAATCCTATGAACTGGTTAAAATGGGCAATATTCTTGTAACGGTAGCCAACTGGTAAACCTGTGGAGTAAACCACAAAGCCTCAAGGCCACTCATGGGTCTTCTTAGCCTCCTCCTCCTGCCCAGTGACATTCAGAAGTGTGCCAATTGTACAGATCAGATTCTGATGTTGGGCCATTATGCTAAACATAATTGTTTACAGTAGCCTGCATGATAATAGGATTTTGCAAGGCGTCAGAATAAAGCTTATGTTTTTTTATGTATAGGGTGCATTATGGCAAAGGTGTAATTTTATTTCACAGTTTATTGCTGTTCGGTATGTCCATGAGTGTCTGTTTTTACAAGGGCTGCTTGATGCGGAGACATGTAAAATGTAATTATCTTCATTTTGGTGGCTGTGATTTGGCTGGGTCAAATATGAATGAATCATGCAGGTAGAATGCTTTATGGTTTATTTTAGGCACACCATTTTTTTGTCTTGATGCACCTTGGTGCAAACAGAAATGTATGTCTACAGTACTGTATACTGTACACCCTGGTGCGTACAGTATACTAGAAGGCTTAAGGCTTAAACGTACTTTGTGCAGATCTACCTTTTAAGTCATTCTGAGACGGGGTGCTCTAGCAGACATGTACCAATGGATGTCTACTCAGTTTGACCTTGTTCTGAGTAAATAAAATCATAGAGGATTTTCTTTCTGGGGCTGATCTCTCACTTCTCAGGCATTAAGACTCTATTTCCAAACTGTAGCAATGATATACGGTAGCTGGCTGCTGTTGATTCTTTCATGCATTTTATAGTGATCTGCTCTGAGGGCAGGGAGCACACACTGTTGTGTTTCTCTCCTGAAATATTTCTTTGTTTTGTTGTGTTTTCCAAGCTTACTACAGTTTATATCAAGTTAATGTTTTGTTTGTCGTGCAGCTAAATTGAGGTCTGCAATACGGAAATGTAGATACAATAAACATTCGTGTTATTTTTAACAATTATTGGTCGGAGAAGCAGACTGTACTGCACATACTAGCACAGCAAAGACGCAAAGAGCTCAGAAGAAGCCGGGGGGATGTGGTGATTTGCTCAATCATATCTTGATGGTAAGCAGAGGAGCATTTTTCAGGTTTGTTGCCTGTCCAGTAGTTCGGGGAATCATCAATTCAGGTCACAAACTTATTTCTCCATCCGGGAATATTTTCCTCTAAACTACACTATTTCTCTAACCTATCACCAGCTTCAATTTAATGTGTTTGTGGTGTGCAGCTCATGGGGATGATGTTATTAATTGCTGATATATGGCACAGTTGATTTATATGACTTATGTAGGGCATGTATTTGGTGTCAGGTCCCATTAAGGCTACTACAACGTTCAAGAGACATGGTGAGAGATTTAATAGCCAGAAAGAATAACTAAAAATGTGAATACAGTTCCCTGCACATTCCAGCATTTTGGTGACAAAGAACTCTTGGAAAAACTCTTGGATCTGGCTGTTGATTTCAATAATTAAACATGGCTTTGGCATAATGTTGCCCTTTCCTCAAAATGATGATAATCCATACATTAGACACAGAAATATATGTTCAACATAAGCTCCCTGGAAGAAGGTCACGGTCAAGGTCAAGGTTATCTTTATTATCCCCGAGGGGCAATTTGTGTTACAGCCAGCAGTAGTCACATAATAATAAGGCAATGACAAATAAACATTAACAGACAACAAATAAATGA
Source organism: Forbesichthys papilliferus (assembly GCA_025399855.1). Taxonomy (NCBI): domain Eukaryota; kingdom Metazoa; phylum Chordata; class Actinopteri; order Percopsiformes; family Amblyopsidae; genus Forbesichthys; species Forbesichthys papilliferus. The sequence continues at coordinate 4,673 of JAODOY010009299.1, read as the reverse complement.
CAACATTATGCAATAAAATATCATCTGTTATTTACAAAGCCAATGGCAGCAGGAACAAACGAGTTTTTTAAGGTATTGGTCCTGCACCGTGTCATTTTGTATCTACGGCCAGAAGGGAGTAACTTAAACTCCTTGGTCAGAGAGTGGCTAGGATCAGCCAATATTTACTGTACAAATATACATTTGAAAATAAAGTACAAGTCTGTGTGTTGTGTGTTTCCACTGATAAAATGATCAAACATGGGGAATTCCAACTCAAACCCATGGGTTTCAGATGTGATCTTATGCTCTCTGTAAGGGAGCCTGTTTTATTTTGAGCTTACCTGCCCATATGGTATGCTAGGGCTTCCAAAAGAAGAGATAACAGCACAGTATCATATTTCTGCTGCTCTCCTACCCAATGTGGTGCATGCAGAGGTCACTTAAGGGTAATGGGGAACCGGGTGGGAAGTTAACTTATTTTACCAGCCACTTACATTTTTTACCAGCCAATGTTTTCTGCTATTAAAAGTGCACAAATTAGAATTGCGTCAATGCATTAAATGTTATTAATACATACTACAATACATAAAATGTATGTTGTCTTGTCGTTTCTCTAAATTTCTGCACAGCTGTTTGTGTTTATAATTTAACACAATCATACATTTGGCTCCTGCCGGTAGTTGCGGTAGACTCGGTAGTCATTTTGACAGACAGGGTGATAAAAATTACTTAATAATATATGTTTAACAGTTATTCTTCATTTTTTATGGTAATTTGAAGTAGGCCTATTTTTTAACGGTCTCTTACTGTAGTTTCACATTCTTTTCCATTTTACACTTTAACAACAAAGCAGGCAAGACATAATCACATTGACTTAAAAACCTATCATACAGTATGCATCTTACTCTTTTCAGTGAGATTAACAATAGCATGTCACTACTAGGGGTTTTACACAATATCAGATTTTAACTAAACTATTTTCATATATATATTTCATATATTTTCAAAATAATTCCAGTTAACGATATTATTGTGATATCTAGATATATATAAATAATGCTATCAGTTAAATTAATCTTCAACTTTATTGCGTGTTTTGTTGTGTGAGGTATCAAAGCTTTTTATTTTTAATCTGTAGTAGCATGTCCAAAAGATAGCGTGGTGTATACTGCTTGATAGGTTCTTCAATACACCAACACATCACAGTCTTGTCTTTTAGAAAGGGAAGAAACAAAAACCACTGCAGCGTTTTAATCACAAAACGACGCTGTTCCTATGGGCAGTGGGCCCCTCCTGTTTATAACTTACTGGTGTGCACACCTCTGGTCGACGCCCAGCGCATGCAATAAGGTTCGTTTGCTGATTTCCCGCAGTCACGCCTAAAACAACCTCACGCTATATTTAAAGTCGCAGGCTTAACTAATAGCCTACGTTTCTTTTACATTCCACCCGCCACTGTGGCTGGTACAGTATACAAGGCAACATTACTCGCCACTCTGAAAAAGTACCCACATTTGGCTGGTGGCGGGTGATAATTTCCCACCCTGATGGGGAAGCATCATCTACAGTCTACAGGCTGGTAAAATGACTTGGTGGTCTGTTTCAGACATTTTTTTTTTTTATTCTCTGTGCTCAGTGTGCACTGATTTCTCTCTTGAGACTAATAATGCACTGCCTGTTTGTTTGCTATAGCAGTGTCAAAAAACAGGCAAAATCATTTCACTTGCATCTCTTCATCTCATTTGCTCTCTTTTCCTTGAATGGAGATCCGTGTAACTCGTTCGCCTGTCTGTCTTGGCTGCCTGCCGCCTCCTCTGCGTCCCTCTCTTCCGTATCTCAGCCCGCTCCTCTCCTTCCCCGTTTCCTTTCTCTTTCCCTCCCTATATTAAACCACTAATGTGTCTCCCACCGCTCATTCCTGTGTCTCCCCCAGCCCCACTCGCTTCTCTTTTCATGACAAACCTTTTATTGTGGTGTCGGCTCTCCTCACGTTGAGGCGACGACATTAATCAAATTGGCCCAGTTTTTTCTCTGGGAAACTCAGCTGTTACCTGGGAAAATTGCTCCGGTGCTAACATAGCCACCATGGCACCTCACAGCCGGCTCAGACAGAGACATTATGAATAAATGACAATTTGGAGGCAACCTGCACACAGCCAGGCCCGGAGAAGGTCAGGTTTTCACATAGAGGAAGTAGGATATATGCACAGTCTGTTATTGTTGTCATTGAGGTCGGCATGCAACATATTGTCCCTCCATCTTGCAGAGGAGGGGTCATTAATTGAGTGGTGCATTTATGAACCTTTGCAGAGGCCTAATCAAGCTTCGTTACCAGCACAAATTAAACAAAGAGAAGTGGCAAAGCGAGTTAAGCAGCTCTGTGGTTCATTTAGACTTTAATTGGGTGAGAATTAGATGGGACAGTGTTGACAGAGAGACTCTCTAACAAGCAGCAAATGACTGAGGAGGACCAGAAAGTGAAGATAAAGTCAAAGTTTTATTGAAATCTAGGTTTTATTGAAATCTAGGTATTTGAGAAACAGGCTTGCAGCAGTAAAATGAGCTAGCTTTATTTTCATGCTAGCATGGTGCACGATGTCGGCATCCATATTAGACAATATATACATAGAGACAGTCTAACATCTCTGAGCCAAACTGTGATTAGCATGATGGAGCGTGAGGCATGTAGCACAACATCTTCCACTATAACGGACAAAACAGCTGAGAGCAGAGCAGGAAACAGAGAAGATGTTAAGAGAACTGATAGAGAAATAAGATGCCAGAGGGGTGGTGGAGGAAGAGAATGTAGAGGACAGGAGAGTTAACCAGGGAGAACAATCAGCTCATTGACCAATGTGGAAGATGAATGTTATAGATTAGGTGATAGTGTCAACCTGTTATTGATGATCAATTTGATGTATATAGCCCATTACAGTCTCAAAGGGCTTGACCTGCTCCTTCCCCCGGGCAAGAAAATACTTCCATATAAACCAGGTAAAAAAATAAATAAACCTTGAAGGGACCACAGAGGTAGGAATCCACCCTTCCAGTACAGTTATAATGCAACAGGTGTTGTTGTATTGAATGAAATGCATAACATTGTGTAGTAACTAACACATTGTATTAATTAACCATGTTGTGTAGTGGTCAGTCAAATATAATATTGACAGATGCCACAGGAGAATGTGGCCCAATTATGACCATGTCTGTTCTGGTCTGTGGATGTGTCCTGGTCATAGTCACGACCAGGACTTTTCACAAACCATTGGGTCTGCTTACAGCACCCAACCTCCTTCACAGAAGTCATGGCAGGAAAAACAGTATCAGAATCTGTGTATCTAAACACAGCATTCTGCATGTGTGTGTGTGTGTGTGTTCATGTGCACTAGCTCTTTCTGCTGCACAAATATAAGCATAACATTAACAATAATAATATAAAAGCAAAAACCATATTTAATGGTACTCAGATGTGTTACATTTCTGCCTGGCTTTTGATGTCTGAAACACAATGTGCATGGAAGGTGCACAGGCTGTGAGAGAAGGGGTAGAGAGTGGTTTCAACATTTACAAGTTCACAAGGGGGAGGAGCCACAGGGAGTGCGAGCCACTCAGCATGCAGGTGCACTGCCAAACTAAAGCATCAATGTTTGCCATTCTCTAACTCAAAGTGGTCAGGTCCCTTGAGGGGTTACGGTTTGTGTTTTACAGTCATTTTTTAAATTTCCTTTCTTCGTAGTTCAGAGTTGGCCAGTAGTAGCCTACAGTACAATGTTCGGAAATCCCTTGTGAGAAGGCAGTTGGTACAGAATGTTAGAATAAGATGTCTGATGTTATGTCTTCTGCTTCTGATGGCTGCGAGAGTTGTACAGGAGCCACTATATGGGGGCGGACGGATATCCACCATTCCTATGTTCAAGGTAAAATAGGCAATCATGAAATCAGTGATAAATTAAACTCGCCCACACACACAGGTCCCCTTAAGTCATCCTCCACACGAGCAGCATATCTTAAAATACAATACCGAATGTTAGCTGTAAGATCATAGCTTGTCACTTCATTCACGCGGCACGCTTTTCTTTCCTGCATTCAGAAAATAATTTCTCAGCCAGATTGTGGGAAAATTGCGGTGCTACAGTATACAGTATGCACAAGCACTGTATCTAAGACACACAGATCTGTGGCCTTGAATTTCACTCGACCATGGTTTGACAGCTCTTCAGATACTCAAGGCGCGTAATTACAGCAGGCAGAAAGGATAATTTAACTGCTGTGCAGTGCAAGCCACAATCAGAAAGTCCCATTGTAAATATTTGTGAAATATGGCCTCATTAAGCTGCAGACCAATAAAGATTATTGACTAGACTTCATGATCTGAAGACACTGAGCCAATAGGAACTTAATCAAGTAAAATGAAAAAGAGTAGACTTTGTTAAAACACCCACCACCTTAAGACATGGTAAAACAATGACAATGTTATCTTACAAGTTGGAATCCACTCCATATACCCTGTGATATTCTTTGCAGCCTATCATCCTACAATGGACATTTTCACTGTGCAATTATAATTTTATATATAATATATAATATATAATATAATATATTTTCATTGAGCTATACATCAATCAATCAATCAATCTTTATTTATATAGCACTTTTCATACAAATTCATGTAACACAAAGTGCTTCACACT
>JAODOY010009280.1:23792-26292 GCA_025399855.1 Forbesichthys papilliferus | reverse complement strand
CAGCATTTGCAAGATCTCTGATTTGCCCTCGCCCAACACACACAGGTATTTCACCGCACAAATTATTCCATAAAGAATAATGTAAACAAACAGACTCATATTCAGATGCAGTCATCAAAGTATATAAAAACAAATCTCCGTCCTTCCCTTTGGTGTTTAGGTCATTGGGGGTGCGCAGCCTGGGCAAGCCTCCTTCCATGGCCCAGCCCGACAAGTTGAACTCCAACAGCCTGGAGGGGGGCATGGGCATCCAGGAGCCCCTGCCTCCCAAAATCCCTCCCTACTCCAAGCTACAGGACATGGTCAGCTCGGCAGGCAGTTCCCCGAGTCCCTGCCTGACCCCCAGCCCCGCCCCCACGCTCAACGTCAACTCCTCCGCGTTCTCGGGCCCCGCGATGGGGCTGGGCCCGAGGCAGGTCTCTTGTCTCGGGGTGGGAGGGAGCGCAGGAGGCGCCGGAAGCAGCTCACCGCATCTTCACCCCCGTCTGTCTGGGCTGCACCGTAGCATGGAGTCCCTTTCCCTCCAGATGAGCCTGGCCCCAGAGCCCCAGGGCAGGGAGAAGGACAGAGACAGCCCTGCCAGGGGATACCCAGAAACAGAGCCTCGTGACAGGGAGAGACTGGAGGACAGAGGACCCCCCGCCTGCTGGAGCTCCACTAGCAGGGTCTCCCTGACTCTCACAGAAAGGTGGGTATTTTAAGTAAAACTGCTTCAATCCTAGCCAGTATCCACGCCTGACCTGACGGCTGCTTTACAGCTCCACCTCCTGGTCAGATAGCAAACTAGCAGCCAGATGTCCTCTATTGTTTTAAAGAGGTTGGATTGGTAAGGGCTTTGATATAGAAATGACTTTGTTCTACCATTTATACTGCAATTTAATATCACATTTTCCTCACGTCTCATTTCAAACAATATATTCTGTTGGCACAACATGGCCATTGCAGCCAAATGTGTAATGTGGTATGTTTAACAGTTTGCAGTATTTGTGGTTAGTATGTTTAAATACACAGTCTAAAATTCACTATTTTAATAATATAGCACCTTTACAGAATGCCTAAAATACCAATTACAGTAAGGAATGTATGAAGAGATTTGCCTTGGACCAAAATAGAAAGTGGTAGTTTTAGATGTTCACATTATTTACCATGACGGATAGAAAGACATGCACACATACACTGATGTGGCTGCTAGGGCATTATTACTACAGGCATGTTATCAGTGCTAAAACAGCCCCGGTGGCTGAAGTTATAATTACTGGCTGACACCAGCTGCCTAGCAGTCTTACTGTGTGTCTTTGTGCCTGCTTCTCTCTACCCCTGGGGGCCTAATAACCGCCTATACTCCTGTAAGTAATGACTTTGTTTAATCTCTCCCCTTTCACAGCTCTCAGAGAGACAGAAACACACTGCCAAAGAAAGGCCTGAGGTGGGTGAATGGTGACCCACACACATGCATTAGACCTGTCAGACAATGATGTAGCACCGCGTGACCCCACCATATTCAGAGAGCCTATAGATTCCTCATTGACAGAGCCTATTTACCTAAGAAGCTGCCTTATGTTGCCTGAACTTTGTCCTAATTTCCTTTCTTTCCTTTTTTAACCTTTGTAGTATAGCGTTTCGACTAATAGTATTGTCAACGATAGCACAGCTTTACATTTTAACGATAAGAGAGTTGAAGGGGGTGATATAGTTATTCTCAAGATCGCTTGCTAACTCAGAGCTCAAATCAAAACAATGTCCCTCAGCAGCGCCACCCCACATATTTGTGTAGCCTGGGCTGTGTAGAAGTACCATATGCTTTTTTTTTTTTAGTGCGCACAGAGAACGGTACGCTAGCGAAATGCGAGGAGATATTTTTGTGAATTTGACTAAAACGGTATTAGCTTACAGTTAGCTTTAACACATTAGCACAAGTCTCACCTGATGCTGTACAGTTTCAGCGGCGCTCCTCAGAGTGAGGAAGAAGGGACAGAGAGAGGGGAGAGAAGACACTCCCACACTGTCCTCAGCATGACCAGTTCTCCTCCGCTCTTACCATCACCTACCTCACTGCCCCGCACTGCCAGGACAAATATAGGTGGGTACACTGTACGCATGCACAGGCACTCGCACACACACACAGGCATGCACATGGGGCATAATACAGTATATACTGTATTTTTAGATATGTTTCCTCTCCCTGTATCAACCCTCCTGGATCTCCTCTCTCCTCTCTCCTCTCTCAGTAGCTGCCAGCCCTGTTGGTGGAGCTAGGATGACTCGATCCAACAGCATCCCAGTGCATGACGCCTCCCTAGAGCTTTACACCGCCTCCCCACTGGGCAGCACGCTGTCTCTGGCCGAACGGCCCCGCAGCATGGGCATGGTTCGCTCCGGCTCCTTCCGAGAGAGGGACTCCAACGATGAGGGTGAGGCCATTATGATAACCTCGGGGGGTGTGACGGACACATATTGTAATCTGTTGTATGGTGCCGCATGCTAATGTTAACGTGTTTCT
>JAODOY010009280.1:6292-18792 GCA_025399855.1 Forbesichthys papilliferus | reverse complement strand
CCTCTCTGTTGCTGTACAGTTGAGGAGCTCTTTCGGTAAGGCTTTCAGCATCAAGAAGGGCTCCAAAACCTACTCGGACATCGAGGAGATCGCCACCCCCGACTCTTCAGCACCCAACTCCCCAAAGATGCCACATGAAGCAGGGGAGGGAGGAGAGAACCAGCTTCCTTCCCTCTTAACTTCCATCACCTCCTCTGTGTGAGTGCATCTACACACCATGGCTCCACTCACTACGCTATAGCTAATTAAGGCCTGCTAGCGCGTTAGCTCGTTATATGCCTTTATGCTTTCCAGCAGATTTGCTAAGGCTGGTAAACCTTTGAGGGTTCAACTGCCTAGCTTACATACCGTACTGTTGCCAACGTTCTCACCACCAAATAAGAGACAGAAGTTGATGTGACGCTGGCATATGCCACCTTTTGACAGATGCATGGTGCCATGGCGATGTACTGTGTTATTCTTCTTTAAACAAATATATTTAATTTGGCGTATTACTGTATCGTTATGCAAATGTGTGTATTAACCTCAAAGTAAAAAATTACATATTCACATGCACAAAAGAGGAAAAGTAAACTCATATATTATATACGTCAATATATGTCACGTATATTGGGCGAAATTGACAATGTCCAGTATGGGACACACCAATTTTGCCCATTATACGTGACATCCCGACTAATATGTGACATTTGGCAACCCTAAGATTTCAGAGTGTTAGCTTATTAGCTAGTGAAAGATCAGCTGTGACTAATGAGCTTCTTGGTCTACCAGGATCTTGGAAAATGCAGAGGAGACAGAGTGCGAGGAGAAGGTGGTTTCACACCTGCGCTCAGAACTCTGGGAAAAGGAGAGGAAGTTGACAGACATCCGACTGGAGGCGTTAAGCTCCGCCCATCAACTGGAGCAGCTCAGAGAAGCCATGAACAACATGCAGGTGTGTGTGCATGTGTTTGTGTGTGTATTTGTGTGTCAGACTGTATATATAAACGGACAACCTCTTCGTGACATCACCCATAGGTTTTCTCAAGAACTAGTTTGAAGATCGAGCTATGCTCTCTGGCCGTCACCATCTTTGCAGTACCTGACCCTGCCTGAAACTCCCCCCATCTCCTATTCCCCCTATCCATTATAAATGGATACATGTATGCCTTATATATTTATAACTGGTGAGTTATAATAAAATTCACCCCGTACAGTTTTCATGAACGGGAAAACTAGCTAAAGAGACAAAAAACATGGTTTGAGCCAGGCTGTAAACATGTTTATTTTTGTTCTAAAGTTTACAGTAGACATTTTAAAATGGGCGTCTATGGGGATTGACTCCTTTTGCAGCCAGCCTCAGGAGGCCATTTGAGGAACTAAAGATATTAGCTCTTCGGCGTTGTGTTCATTACTCAGCAGCGAAGGTTCACCCTTGGTGTGTGTGTGTGTATGTGTGTGTGTACATGCGTAGGTGTGTTTTTATTAACATGATGCATACCTACCTGCGTCCGTGGGTCCTTTGTGACTGTACTGACTTTCTCCTCCTCTAATGCAGTCAACAGTGGAGAACCTGAAGGCCGAGAACGACCAGCTGAAAACCGGAGGTCAGCCTCATCTGCCCGGCTCCGGGCCTACCACCTCCACCTCCCAGCCGTCGGGACTGAACTCCCTGCTGGGGCCGTCGTCACGACAACCACTAAGCGTGACCCTCACTAAGTCCTTCAGCCTCAGCCTGACGGACCATAAAGAGCCAGGTACAATACACATACAGGATCTCAGCGCTAACCTGTTTGTGCTATACCGTATAATCGGCCTTGTACATATACTGAAACTTCTGTTCACCTCTGTCATTAGACGTGTCATCAGTGGACATGAGCATATCTTCGCTGCAGGGAGAGACTTCTGTGCAGGTGCTGGTCCACATTGGAGACCAACTTCAGGTAAATATACCAACTAGACCTGAACTCTATTAGCTAAACTGGTCCCGTGTTTTATTTTGACCTTTTGTCATTGCAGGAGAGCAAACAGCAGCAGGATTACTACGTGGGCACTGTACTGGTTAGTGGGAGGACGGATTGGGCCAGTCTGGACTCCCTAATAGCAAAGACCTTCAGAGTAAGTCCCCATGTCTTGTAAAACTGACTGACCTGTAGCCATGGCTTCAAAAATACAACTGAAGCCGTCACTCACTGTGACTTGTGTTTCTCCTGTAAGGACTACATAACCCAGGTGGATCCAACAGCCAGCCTGGGTCTGTCCTGTGATTCGTTGAACAGCTACCAGCTGACCCAGGGAAGCCGAAGGGTGATAGGTGGAGAGAATCCCCAAGCCTCACCCTCTCAGTGTCTGGCCAACGGTCCTCCTCGCATTCTGGTCACCCTGAAAGGTCTGAGCGCTCTTCAGTGTACCCACAAACATTAAAGCCCCACTATGTAACTAGTGCATTTCTTAAAAGATAATTATTATTTAGTTATTATAAATAGTTCATTCACTTTTACGCCAAGCTGTTGTAAATACAAATCACGCAGCAGGTAGACTACTACACGTGACATTTAGTAATAGCCTATATTACAAGATTTTACACAATTATGACACTGCTGCGAAATATGTCTTTCCTATACATAAATTGAGTGCAAAGTGTGAAACGCACTTTTAGCACGTTTCAAAGTTGTGCAGTGGGTGGAGTCAGGCTCAGAGCTGGGGTGAAGTTACACTTTAACGTACGGTGCTGTCCACATACTCAAGCCTTTATGCTATGTAAACGCTATGCTTTTCTCCCTAGGTCTTAGGGAGAACTGTGTGGACTCGCTGGTGTTCGAGACGTTGATCCCCAAGCCCATGATGCAACACTACATCAGCCTACTGCTGAAGCACCGGCGCCTGGTTCTGTCAGGGCCCAGCGGGACAGGCAAAACCTACCTTGCCCAGCGTCTGGCCCACTATCTGCTGCAGCGCTGCAGTCCTGACTCCCCTGAGGCGGAGAACGAGGCCACCGTCCAGGGACACAACACGGCTGTGAGCTTCAACATGCACAGCCAGTCTCACAAGGTGAGGCACAGTTTCTCACAGTACTCGACTGCACACCTTGTCGATGTAGTCTACTTGTTTTTTGGCCCTGCTACTGTACGTGTGCGTGTGTGTGTGTGTGTGACATGATTTGACCTCAATTGTTGACGTTTTGTAGGAGCTGCAGTTGTACCTCTCCAACCTGGCGAATCAGATCGACCGAGAGAGCGGCGGAGAGCTGCCGTTGGTTGTGATCCTGGATGACATTAGCGATGCAACAGCCACGAGTGAACTAGTCAATGGTGCGCTCACCTGCAAATATCATAAATGGTGAGTGTGACGCTTGCTTGCATTCATTATCGGTTAAAGGTGGAGAATTACGGGTTTAGTCTCCCTGGTCCTGAATTGGAACTGAACTGAAAAGTACGTAAAAAAAAGACTGGAGATTTGCTAAGTTCAGCTGCTGCTGTATAAACATTCCACATTTTTGTTGATATTTCAGCCCTTATGTTATCGGCACAACAAATCAGATTTTGAAGATGACTTCCAACAATGGACTTCACCAAAGTTTCAGGTAAGCAGACAGTCCACCGGACCGGAATTGAACTGCATTAACCAAAGTGTTCGTACACCGAATGTGTTTGATGACCTGCTGCTAACGTGTGGCCACAGGATGCTGATGTTCTCCAACAACGTGGAGCCCGCCAATGGCTTCCTTGTCAGGTACCTCCACCGTAAAAGTGTGGAGGCCCAGATGCAGGAGGGAGAGCAGGACCCTGCTCAGCGCCAAACCCTGCTCAGTGTGCTGGACTGGGTCCCACAGCTCTGGTACCATCTCCACACCTTCCTGGAGAAGCACAGCACTTCAGACTTTCTCATAGGTGGGTGACAGGGAGAGGATAGTGGCCTGAGGATAGTTAGGGCAGGGATTAGTCTTATCTGTTTCACAGTATTGGAACGGGGCCACCTCTGTTTTAGCCCCTTAAAAAAATGAATGTTCCATTCGCTTCCACATTATTCTTCTTCAGTTGACAGTTTAAGGTTAGCAGGCTTGTTAACGGGCTTGTCCTTCCCTGTGTTACCTGTAGACGTTTCAAGTTCTTGTATCTTCTTGAACTGCTTGTACTGTATAAGACTGCTTGTCATCTAAACTCTAATTTGATTTTGTAAAGAGAAACATTACAGACAAAGACTTTAACGTCAAATGTTGCCTCCGCAGGGCCCTGTTTCTTCCTGTCATGCCCAGTGACAATGGTAGAGTTCAGGCCCTGGTTCATCGACCTGTGGAACCATTCTATCATACCATACCTGCAGGAGGGAGCCAGGGATGGCATCAAGGTACGCACGCGCGCACACACACACACACACACAGTTTACAAACACAAGCAAAGACACACACACACACACACACACACACACACACACACACACACACAGTGTTGGGCAAGCTACATTGAAAATGTAGTGAGATGAGCTACCAGTTACTCTACGTTTATTGAAGCTTCACTACACTGAAGCTACACTCAAAAGAAATGTAGCAAACTAAGCTACAGCAACACGGCAAAGTTAGTTCACTACATAAAAAAAAAAAAATTCTAAATTTTATTGTACCAACATTCAAAAGTGTAAGTCAAACAAAATAAACAGGGCAAAACTGTTTATTCAACAATAAGCTGTGTTCTCTGCTCTCACTGTTATTTCTACCACATAAACTAAGTCTTGTCTTTATACCCCCTCAATCCCCTGCATCAAAGTCTCAGGCATCAGCGCAGTGATTGGCAGGCCTACGTCTACGGCATCACCGTCATACGGAGGTGCTTCTGTCAGCTACACATGTAGCCTAGGTCCGTGTATGTGATGGCATCACGCACTGATTTTTAGCAGTTGTATCAAGACTTAAGCTTGAGCTGCAAATTCAGAAACGCTTGGGAAAATTTAGCTTCAGTGGTCGCTACCGCACTACTTGATCAATTAAAGAGCTTCGCTTCTGAAAAGCTATTTGTTTCAGAAAATAGCGCCGCTACCACCACGCTACTCAGAAATGTAGTTTAACTAGTAACTGCCCAACACTGCACACACAGTACACAAACACACACACACGCACACACACACACGTAGGCATGCAGTAAAGCAAGGTATTGACAATATCTCTGGGGGGCTCCTCTCCTCCCCCCAGGTGCATGGTCAGAAGGCAGTATGGGAGGATCCAGTAGAATGGGTGAGAGGGACATTGCCCTGGCCAAACGCCCAGCAAGACCAGTCCAGACTGTTCCACCTACCCCCTCCCAGCAACGGGCCATCCAATGATGAAAAGAACGCCCCCAAAGATACGCCTCCACCGTGCACACTGGAGTCAGATCCACTGGTGAGACTGGGCTCCATGGCATGAGACCAGGGGGTCTGTAACATATATTTGGAGATGCCTCTATTCTAAACATTGTTACATGTGTTTGTGCTCAAGTGTGAATCGTTATAGTTAGCGTTATACATCATAGTTATTATACTGCATGTATCATTTTGTGTAGGGATGGAAAGCTTAATTATTTGATAATTATCCGATACATTTGAAACAATTGGTTCAAACCAGTTTGGACCTTTTCGGACCTTTTCTATTTTGGCATCTGCTAACAGAGGATGTGGCAGCCATAATTAAACAGGCCATTATTTGCAATCCCTAATTTTGTGAGCATTAACAATTTGACGTAGTGCTGAAGTAATATGGGAAGGTATATGCAATATTTTCCTCTCATTTGCGACATATCCTAGTGAATTTCATGTAAAGATTTGACAAATATAAATAAATAAAATACTTTACAAAAGGGATCTCTAACATTAAATATTGCATTTAAGATAGGGCCTCTCTGTCTCCCTCCTGCTGTCTAGATGGCTATGTTGCTGAAGCTCCAGGAGTCAGCCAACTATATCGAGTCTCCAGAGCGGGAAGGCAGTTTGGACCTCACCCTCCAGTCGACGCTCTGAAGATAACAGCCTTGGAAACACAGAGTCCTCATTGAGGCTAACAGAAACTTTTGGTGCAATCTATGAACTCAAAAGACTGAATAAGGAATCTACTGTGTGTTTAAGAAGCAGGCATGAATATTAATACGGCCACGGAATGGGTGGTTATCAACAGTGGATATATGGTCTGCCCAGCTATTAGAATATTGGAATAATTATAAAACTGCTTTCATAGGTTGTTTTGTTGGTCGTGTTGGGAATGATAATATGTCCTCTGTTGAGTTTTTTCTAGATGAGTTGGCATTGAATTTGCAAGTGCATGGTAACAAGAAAAGTATGACAAAAAATTAATTGAATAATATTGACCTAGCACCATCCTATTTCCATTTTAACTGCCATAATTTTCCTAAATCCTTGTGCTGACCTGAAAAATGTCAGGGCACATGCTTAATTTAACAAATAACATAAGCTCAGAGTCATTAGGAAGACGTATTCCCCCTAAGTAACAGTAGACAAGTAGACAACGGCCACAAATGCACTTTATTTTGTACTTGTCACAAATCAAATTGGGAGGGGGGAGGTCAGTGACTGTGTGTCCAAAGGGGTTACCAGGATGGTCTTAACTTACTGGTAAATCAAAGTTCACTACGAATGCCTCTAGGTGGCAGCATTTACCCATGCCTGCCTTTAGTACTACTCGTGTGCTTTCTCACTTATTCAATGGTGCTTGGAAAAATACCACACAGTCACACAAATATAAAATGGCCTTTACAATCTTTTTCCATTAAGCCATTTAGTAATTCTAAAATTCACCATTGTGTGAATTTGAAAACTTCATATACACATGTACACATGACCTGCATGGAAGAACAAAAAAACTTTAAGGAAAAAGCTTTAAAAGTGAAATAACGTATCGGTGAAATCAGTGGTCTGTTTAGTCCAGGAATATACTGTTCCACATAACCACAGATGTGTTACCTTCAGTCGTGTAGGCACCAACCACCTCCAACTCACCACAGGGAGTGAGGGATGTTCAGCACATTGACCAGTGACAGTAGGCTGTTAACCCACACAGAAATAATGTATTGTTTGTCTGCCTACCATTTCTGATATGCTTGCATTTATTCTCTACTTAGATATGGGGTTTTAAAAGATTACAATATTCTTGTGTGATCGATAGGGAGCTTTGTAATCTTTTTTTATGTAGGATTTTATACTTAATTAGCCTTGGTGACATCTGTATACCACAGTTATAGCTAACATCCCATAAAGTATTCAACCAGATCCATCAGGTCTCATTTCATCCCCCGCGGGTCGGCACATGAAGAAATATATCATCCAATAACATGAAACCTGTACATCATGTACCTTCTCCATTTAATTGGCATTTTATATTTAAAAAACAGCAATACATTTTACAAACTGTTTTATTTTCTTTTGTATTATTTTGAGCTGGAACTGGTAACTGCTCATGTTTTAACTTATTTTCTACCGTCCTTACTAAAAGCATGACATGAAATGCCTACTAATATATCATGAATTGTATTTGCAAACACATCGACTGTTTTTCTTTGACGGTGTTAGGGTGGATAAAGGTTATAGAAAAGGACTTGCAAAAAGAGAACTGCTGTAGATAACAGAAATATGCTATTGAACCTCGCGGCTCTGCGCCCCTTAACCCTTAAGTACCTCAGACTGCCATATTCTCTTAAGATGTCCTTCTCTTATACAAACAGGGTGCTGGTGTAAAGTAGAGACATGCTGCCTCACACTCTCTGTGCCTATAATGCTATTTGGCCTGAAGCTGCTCTTAAGTTGCTTTAATTTACCACACGAAGGCCTATAGTATAGCTGAGGAGTATTTCAAACCGGGAGAACGTCACTTCCCCTGAGCTATCTTGATATCATGTTAATGATGTCAAGTGTCCACACATAATGAGACAACACGTTTGGTTCAAAATGGATAGCCACTGTCTGGTTGTCATGGAATCGACTGTGTGTGTGTATTGTGTGTACGCTGACCTTTAAAAAGGCTGTGTGTGAACAAGGAGACATTATTATCACAAATAGTGATGAGATTATCAATATTGGTGTGAAAGACTTGGTATTTTTGATGAGTTTTCTGAGGGAGGAGGCTTTGTAACAAGATCTGTAGTGAATGTCACTTGGAGATGTGTCTATTCCTGGGGTCATCCCCATAGTTTTGCTCTATTGGACCTGCCATGCTTAGCTTATAATGGTGTTTTTTTAATAAATTGATATCCTCCTTTCTTCCCATGATGTTTTTTAAGAGCAGTTTTTTTTTCTTTTTATTGTATGAAATTGTTTGTAAAGGTTTCTTTCTCTTTTGTACAGGGCCACGCGGTTGTAAACACTGTAAATAGTCAGCTCATCTGCGACAACAATCACTATTATAGAGAGCTAAGTGAAAATGTCATTGGTGGGTTTTTCTGTATTCCTCCAGTAGGAAAGAGCACTTGGCTTGATTGGAGGCCTAATTATGGATTTATGGCATGTCTCTATAACCATATTAAATCCCATATGTCTAACATTGCTCTATGGACACTCAATAAATTAATGCCATTGTTCACATTAACATGTTTTGATTGTATTATTTTGTGTTCTCATCACTCTTGTTTTACTATCGTGTTGTTGAACTTTACACGTCTTTTCCACTTGAGGGCGCCATATCTGTGATGTAATCATTCACATAAAGTGACTTTCCATTCAATTGACCGTAACCTGTGAAAACACACGTCTGTGCAAAATCGGGTGACCAGTAGTAGCCTAGCACCTTAACGATAGGCCTACCTTCATTATTGTCTAATTTGGTGAGTATTTGTCAAAACATGTATAGGCTAAATAGCTAAACAGCCTATAGATTAGCATTATATCGATATGGTAATATTATAGAGGACAGGTGGATGTGATTTAGCTACCCTAGGAGCAGTGCTGGGCAGTAACTAGTTACTATAATGTCATTACTTTTTTCAGTAACTAGTAGTGTAACTAATTCATTTTTCCAAAACAGTTATAATATTAAAAATACTAATCCAAGTAATGCTGCCTTACTGCGTTACAAAAACGAGATTTCTGGTCATAGCCAATTTAGGGTAGGTTAATTGAACCAACCTGACCACACATCTGGTTTGGATCACTTTGGCTGATTGTTGACTCCTAAGATTAGTTATTATTCCAATAAAGAGGATTCAATTCTAAAATGAGCTGGCTACACATGTTGTCATTTTTTGTAAGGGGCGAGGCAGGGTAGTGATTGTGACAGTAATATAGTAACGTAACTAGTAATGTAACTAATTTCTTTTAATACCCAATAATAAGTAAAGTAATGTTGTTACTATTTGAAGGAGTAATAAGTAAATAGTAACTTGCCTAACACTGCCCAGGAGGTTTCATGATGTGCACTATACCTACAGGGTATATATAGGCTATTTAAGGGGTGGAGTCCGGTCCCAGGCCAGACCCCTGCTATAGGCTATATAAATATAACCTAGAGTTCCCTTCTCACTTCATTATCCAGAGGACTGGCTGCTTCCCAGGGCAACCAGAACCATGCCAGCCAAATCCGCACCTATCAAGAAATCCCCAGCCAAGAAGGCTGCTGAACCAGCCCCAGAGCCCGAGCCTGCGCCGGTTCAGGCCCCACCTGTTGAGGCACCTGTGGAGGCTGTGCCTGCAGAAGCGCCCGCCACCGAGGCAGAGGCACCCCCAGCCGGAGGAGAAGCCCCGCCAGCTGGAGAAGAAGCCCCAGCCGCTGAAGGTAAAGCCTTCTGACTGTAGCCAAGCCAATAGGTAGCCAATATCCTAATAACAATAATACACAAATGTAGTAGACAGTTTGAATATATCGTTATATTCACATTTAAACAATTTATGTCTTTTTAATATATGTTTGAAACATAATGCAACCGTTGTCGATACTTTCTAGTAAATGGAATAGTTTTCTCTGCATGTCATGATGACAAATGACCATCTGTTGTATGTTATATTGACATCTGCATGCACTCAATTAAAGTGTTGCATAATTAGGTTACTTACCTATCTAATTGTTAGTAGCATTGTATTTTCTTTGTTTCACTTTCTTTAAACAATGCATGCCACTGTGGAAAGCTAGAAGGGCAATTCTGGGCGCAAAGCTATTATATTAAACATTTAATAGGATAAATGTCAAAGTGCTCCGATTTCAGGTCTAGAACAAATCCCTGAACACTCTCCTACGTGTATCTAACCTGCAACCCCTAACCCCAGATGCTGTTGCTACTGAGGGCAAATCAGCCTATAGGGGTAACCGATGCCACAATAAACATATCTATAGACACATATCTTATTATGTCTTGTGTGGTTTGCTAATAATACCTATAACTGCCTCTGTTTCCAAGACACTTGCTGTGGTGTCTGCTTCTCACCACATTGTACGGTCTTATCACTCTGCTCCATATGCACATGGTGCTGCCTAGGCTATCTGCATTCATATAGAGGTGTGATACTCTGTGTCTAGGTCACAAAGTCATGCATGGTCCTTGTCAGTCTCAAGGCGGTGCCTTTATAGAGGCAGGGGCTATCAACCAGAGAAGGCAGTCTTACAAAGCATTTCACTCACTGATAGCTGACATGATGTTATGACATTTCTAACACACTACAATAAATGCTATCTCAATTCCCTGCATGGCTAAATGATGATATGCTCTTCCTCGCTAACTGGCTCCATTAATGGTATTTTAACGCTACCTGCCGCCGAAGATGGCACCATGCCTCCTGCCTTCGACGCCCGTGGTATACAAAAAGTTCTGCAAATAATGTTTGGATAATACATGCGCGAGAGCACGGCATTAAACCAAACCATGTCTCTCTGTCTCGCCTGTCTATAAACCCACGTTACTAAGACAGACCTCCTAGGTCGGAAACCTAACAGTGATGCATATTTATATGAATAAAGGGAAGTTACAGGTTGAAACGTCAGCTGAAACGACATGTGTATTAAACACGTATTGGCGGTGAGCTCATGAACCTTCTTTTTTTTTTTAAAGCTGCCCCTGTCGAACCTGCCCCTGTTGAGCAGCCCCCCAAGGCACCCACCCCCCCACCACCCCCAGGTGAGAATGCGTTGATCAGGGTGTCAATATGCCACTATTGCGTAAGAGAGCAGTAACAGGTGAATATAATACTTGATGAATATTGCTGGGCCATTTGGGTGAAAAATGAATGCACTGGCAGACCATAGCTGGGATTCTCAGAATTTGAGTGATCGAATATAAATGTTTTCACCCCCATGCTGTTGTAGGCATAGGCTTATGGTATATAAAACTAAATGCCAACTATCTAACACTTCAAAAAGTGAGCCAGAACTGGCAAGCACAAAGAACAGATGTTGCAGTACAACTGTACTGTGTCGGTTATGTTCTGTGTATTGCAGTCTACTGCATACTCAGGGTTTGTCTTCTACAAGCGCTAACTGCCCCTATTTCCCCTTAAAACCCTGACAAGTTCCCACCAGCGCCCCGCTGAATGTAGCTGTTGAAGATGTGAACGAGACCACCCTCACCGTCAAATGGAGCCCCCCCGAGACCATCGGAGACTCCGGTCTGGACGGATATACCATTGAGTACTGCAAAGATGGGAGTGAGTTTTAGGCTGCCTGGCTGACTAAGCTGCTGTGTATCTAGCTTGCGTGTGAGAAGGATGTCTCCAAGCTGCAGCTGTCTCTAGGGTGTCTGAGGGCAGATTGACTCATAGAGAGGTCCTGGCCGTATAGGGCACGCAGCATGTCAGCAGCTATCCCTGTGGGCCACAACGCCACATTTAGAACCGCCCGCTCGCTCGGATGACAGCGGACATCCTTGGGTTTCATGACGCCCGCCAAAACACACCCCTTATAGCCAGGTTGTTTGTACACTTGTGTCGACAGGTGATAAACCACATAGAATTAAGTGACTCTTCAAGGTTAAATTGGAATTGGTAAACAAAAAGCAACAGAGATAGCGTATAGCCTTCATGTCACATCCAATAGAATCAAAGATTTACCGTATACAGTACCACATTGCTAAAGCTATATTTCTCTACAGCTACCGAGTGGGTTGTGGTTAATGAGGAAATAACAACCTCTAACCGCTACTGCATCAAGAACCTGACCACCGGTGACCGGCTGCTTGTGCGTGTCTTGGCTGTGAACCCAGGAGGCCGCAGCGAGCCTGGAGTCCTTGCCGAGCCCGTACCCATCCGCGAAGTTGGCGGTGAGTTGGATGTTAAGGGACCCCAGTGCGGAATCACAGTTAATAAATGCTATACATACAGTACTGCTACGTGGTATGTTACGACTCAGTTAAAGGTGGAGTCATTCTGGAGAAAGATTGGTGATTTTTGATCAAAAACAAAAAACTCAGCTAAAGGTGGAGTCATTTTGGAGAAAGATTGGTGATTTTTGATCAAAAACAAAAAACTCAGTTAAAGGTGGAGTCATTTTGGAGAAAGATTGGTGATTTTTGATCAAAAACAAAAAAACTCAGCTAAAGGTGGAGTCATTCTGGAGAAAGATTGGT
>JAODOY010009271.1:0-18527 GCA_025399855.1 Forbesichthys papilliferus | reverse complement strand
CATCGTAAACTAGTCATTCTACCACGTGTATAACCTAGTAAACAAACACTCTTCCCATTGAAGGGACATGAAATAGACCCCCTCAGTGTCTGGCACACGTGAAAGCACTTTGTCAGACACTGAGGGGACAGACAAGGTCCCCGTTAGAGCGGCACAACAACATCTTTACAGTGCGTCTACACGGCATGTGATCGCCATGACGACACCCTTGCCACCAGCTGCAGACTCTTCTAGAGAGTCAGCATGTTAGCAGACCGACACGCTCAGTTACGATGTTCTCCCTCCAGGCGTTCAGTGAGACAGCAACTGGTCTCAGTTATTACTGATAAGTAGGGCTATCCGATACTGCGATACTGTAAGCAAGGAGATATTGTTCTAATTTGTGGAAAACAGCAACACTTGTTCAGTGATGGAGCTCAGGGACTGCGGATGGAACTTGGCTTTAAGATAAATCTGGTACCCCCAATGTGCTTCAAACAGAAAGGCACCTTAAGACCAACATCGTAGCCATGGTAACAGTTTCATCATCCAGAGCCAAACAGGGTTGCAGTGCCCCCTGGAGGCAGTAGGCGGCTAGTGCTCGTGGCCAAACCAACACATTAACGTGTCGCTGTGGCAACGCGAGGGTACCCACCCACGGCCTTGCAGACGCCGGTGGTGGGGTCCATCTGGTAGCTGTTGTGGCACTCGCACTTGTAGCCACCCTTCAGGTTGATGCAGATCTGGCTGCAGATGCCGGGGTTCACACACTCATTGATGTCTGGGGGGAGAGAGAGAGACACACACTCATTGACGTCTGGGGGGGAGAGAGACACAGACGTCTGGGGGGGGGGGAGAGAGAGAGACACACAGACGTCTGGGGGGAGAGAGAGCGAGGGGGGGAGACACATTCATTGATGTCACCGCAACTTTGAAAAATGCATCAAGGAGCTGAGTGAGGGGAGGGGCTGAGAGGAGGACCTCATTAACGTTACCATTTGATGACGTATGAGCGTACCAATGAAAACCAGCCAGGTCCAGGAGTGTTTAACAGATGGTGTAGTTCTGGTTTCAGCACATAGGGTGCAGATTTGGATAAAATGGGGATTGTGTCAATATTACCACCAGCATCACATCTCATCACAGATCAATCCCATTACTTAGTTTACAGCTCCACACAGGGTGCAGGCACACTTGACCTTTCACCCTGTACTGCTTGGCGACACAGCTGTCATGCTAGTAAAGCACCACCTCACCCAGCAAGACATCCAGTCACGTAGCAGCCAGGCCAGCGTAGCAACAGACAGCCCCGAGGGAGGCGTCAACATGTAGTAGATCATGTTTCAAGGTTGCCCTCTGTTGAGGCACAGACTGAACGCTGCTGCCAGAGGAATGCTAGCCTGCAGAGCCCACGGAGGCTCTGCCTGCATACAGCCCAGGGCCACGGACCGGCTGGCTGAGCCTCAGAGCGCCCCCATAAGGCAGCAGAGGGTAGGGTAGGGGTTAGCTGGGAGCATGTTGAGAGGCCATGAGGCATCTAGGGCTGACACCAGAAAAGCCAACTGAAGCCGTAACCGTTTTAGAGCAGGTCGCTTCAGTTACCACTTCAAGATCAAACTGAAGGCTAGACTCAGCGTGCAGTTGCTCCTCGTGGCCACAGGGGGCTCACCTCCGCAGGTCTTGTGGTCCAGGAGCTGCAGACCGGGCGTGCAGTCGCACTGGAAGCCGATCACCATGTCCCTGCAGATGTGGGAGCAGCCGCCGTTGTTCAGCAGACACTCGTTCACGTCTGGGCAGGGAGAGAGGGGCCACGGGTCATACAAGTGGAGGTCAAGGGTCATACAGAGTTGGGCAGGAGGATTTAAAGGTCCTTAGGTGTTTATGTTGTAACAACTCATTTTTATCATTTCATAAGTGCAGAATCATTATGTCCACCTTTAACCCTTGGAGACCCACAGTTGCAAATTTGCAACATTTACTTGAAACTGTCTGTAGTACCTAATCCTGACAGAATGTAACCAAAAACTACATACCCCAACCCCCAAGACTCTAAACTATCTAATTGCAAAATTTTTAGTGGGAAAATACAAATACTGTAAGGCGGTCTACAACTGACCACGTAGCCTTCTGGGCCAATTTAAACATGTTTCCAAGTAAGTATTTGACCTATATTTTATTCCTTTATTCCAAAGATGTTAAGTGACAGAAAACTGTTATAATTAAAAATAAAAAGTATAATACACATGATTTGGAGAGATTTGTTCAAATATTGCAAAAATGCAACACTGGGCTTCACACAAAAGGCCCCATCACTGAGTCAGGTGTAAAATTATTTTCACAAATAAGGAGACCCATACCTGTCCGCAGACACCAGTAATAGTTTGTTCATGCAAAGTTCAATATGAAGTCATTGCTGAGGACCAGTTTTTCAAGGTCAGATGTTCCAATAACAAGTCAATTTCATAGTTTTTTTTTATCATACGGAAATGCATTATAACATGGGTGACTAGTTGTAATTGTAAAGTAAATTTTCTTTTTATTGTACTGAATCAAACAGTTTAATGTCAATAAAATACATTTTTAGTATACATACTTTGATATTATTGAATCATCAATGCCTAATAATCTATGGACCTTGTTAAATTTATAGTGGTGATATTTGTAACCTCTATGACCCAATGTTGCAATTTTGCAACGTTTTCACAAAATCTTCCAAAAAACAAAAAAAAAACAAAAAAAAATGAATTTCTCTATCAGGGCCTTGATAAAAACTATTTAAAAATCATTAACATCAATGCTTAAGTCTCTGAGGGTTAAAGTGTAGAACTATTCTGTTCATTTATAAGTTCATCATCAGGTCTCAGTTTGACTAGCGTCGTCATGGAGACTGCTTTACTCACTGCACTCCTTGATGGGCTCGTCGCTCCAGTCAGGACAGTCCCGGGCCTTGTTGCACACCTTGCTCATCTCGATGCACTCGCCGCTGCGGCATCGGAACTTATCTGGCCCGGTGCACTGGGTCACTGTAGGGGCAGGGTGGAGTTAGCCCCCCACGTACAGCTAGCCTAAAGCCTCATCTGGCCCGGTGCACTGGGTCACTGTAGGGGCAGGGTGGAGTTGCCCCCCACGTACAGCTAGCCTAAAGCCTCATCTGGCCCGGTGCACTGGGTCACTGTAGGGGCAGGGTGGAGTTAGCCCTCCACGTACAGTCACTCCAAACCTCCTCCCCACTTGCCGTACAGCTAGCCTAATCTAAACACCAGCCCTCCTGTACAGGTGTGCTACATGCCGTCCTGTACAGGTGTGCTACATGCCCCCCTGTACAGGTGTGCTACATGCCGTCCTGGCTCTTGGAGCACAGTAACCGTTAAGGCCCCGATCACACAGATGCTAGGAACATCCTATGCTACATGCGCTTTTGTTTGGCGCCTCGTTTTCTAGCATTTAGACGCACAAAGTTGCATCGTCTGTGATTTGGGCCTTCTCAGCGCACCTTTGACCTTGACTATAGCAAGGCGTCTGATCTAAGAGCCACATTAAAACAATAACGTGAGACTGATTTAAAGAAGACCCCCCCCCCCAATCCAACATCTTACAGTTTCTGCAGTTGTTCTCGTCAGAGCCGTCAGCACAGTCCCTCAGCCCGTTGCACTGCTTCCCACCCGGGACACAGCTGCCATCGTCACAGAGGAACTGGTCGGCCACGCAGGTCCGCACCGCTGCACACACACACAGTACAGAGTCACGTTCAGGTCCGCACCGACGTTACAGTAGTTACTGATGGCAGGACAGAGACACATCCCACACCATTACCACCATTGCCATAGCTACAAGCATCTGAGATCAGAGGTGCGTTCAGAATTGGCGAACGTTTGCTTTAAACGCTTAATTTTTAACCATTTGTGTAAAATGTTAATGTCCCTTAGAGTGACAAGATGTCCTCTAACCCCCCCCCTCCCCTCACACACACCCCGCACACTGAAGGGGGGTCAACCAGCAGGAGACAGACAGTACATACGGCAGTTGGCCTCATCGCTGCCATCTTTGCAGTCAGAGTCTCCATCACACCTCCACTTCCGGTGGATGCACTCCCCAGAGCCACAGGCCATCTCACTGGAGGAGCAGCGGGCGGGGGGCGTGGCCCGGTGACCACAACGCACCTCGTCAGACTGGTCCTGGAAGGAGAGACAGGAGGAGTCAGGGTGCAGGTAGCCAACAGTGTCAGCCTGTTCCCTTCATCCTTCCGTCACATAAGCGACTATGCAACTCTGCTGAACGTCTGACAGACCGTCAGAAGCTCGACCAACTTCCCTCCCGGAAATGGTACGGTCACTT
The DNA here is from genome assembly GCA_025399855.1 of Forbesichthys papilliferus. Taxonomy (NCBI): domain Eukaryota; kingdom Metazoa; phylum Chordata; class Actinopteri; order Percopsiformes; family Amblyopsidae; genus Forbesichthys; species Forbesichthys papilliferus. The sequence goes on along the minus strand of JAODOY010009271.1, from coordinate 14,213 downwards.
TCCATTGGCTGCTAGCATTGTCCCTCAAGTCTGTAGGCGTCTTTCCATTTATTATGCAGCATATTTAAGATATGCACAAGACCTAAACAGCCAGCTCATGTCTTTAGGTTCCCCAACAATCCACCTGTAAGTTTATCAGACTTCAGACAGATCACTCAGTACCGTAGTTGGTTATTGTGCACGTCAATCAAAATACCTCTCCTGTCAAGCAGACATGTCTTAGCCAGAGCTAAGTGTCCCAGACGTTAAAGTAAAGGCTAGTGAACAGCAGCCCCAGGAGAGAGGTGTACTGGAAGGTGGACAACAGGCCAGTCTAGTTTGTGCACGCCAACGTGCACGCTATCACGCACCGATTACACGACAAGTATGGCAATAAGAGATACAGCCAAGTGGCACAGTATTGTTTTCCACGGTCCTTGTACAGCCCACCCATGCTGCTCTGAGAACAGCACCTTCATATTTATTAGTACTACTGACCTGCTGATGTATATTCACATTACATGTTGGGTTATGTCAGCTAGCTGTACTACACACACCCAATTCATTGTAATGGGATAAATGTATGGCTAAATATTTTATCACTCAAATATTTTATTCCCTGCAGCAGCCAGACTAATATACTTTACACACATAGGCGTCTCACACCCGTGTCCCGCTGTTACCCAGGGATACGTGGATCATACGTGAAGCCGCCCTCCTTGTGGCCAACCTTGACTGGTCTTGGTTACTGTGGTCCAATGTACCGCCAGGGCGTACCTGGTTGCCTAGCAGCAAGGCCGGGGGCCTGGTGCGTACCTGACAGTCCACGTCGTCGTCACACACCCAGCTGGCGGGGATGCAGGTGGCGTTGCCGCAGCTGAACTCCGAGGGTCCGCAGGATGAGGGGGAGCAGTCCTTCTCGTCTGACTTGTCCCCGCAGTCGTCCTCGCCGTTGCACACGAAGTTACGGGACACGCAGCGGCCGCTGGCGCACGTGAACTCGTTAGGCGCGCACGTGATGTTGCCTGCCAGGAGACAGACACACACACACAAAATGAGGCCTCCGCTCAAGTGGGGCGGTCCCGTTCCATCACTACTGTATCTAGGGAGGTGAGACGTGCACACTAACATGCACTAGGGCAGTAACGTGCACACTAACGTGCACACCAACCTGCACCCTGGGAGACATGATCAGTCAGACATCTAGGAGACAGCCAAACTTTATTTTGGCCAACGTACACGTAGACACAAAGCTGCATCAGGAACGGAATTGTTCACATGCGTGCCTGCGTACCTTGATTTTTAAATATGTCCAGTAGGGGGCAGATCAGGGCCAAATTATCCCTGGACAAAACATTTTCCTTTGCCTGAATTTCCACAACAACCAACATGTCAACATGTGGAGCGGCATGGAGACATCATATAGATGTTGGTAATTACAAACTAGCTCTACGAACGTCCCTTTGAAACATCCCACCATTGTTCTTCGTTGAGAAACTGCTGCTGATCTACCTGTCCGATCATTATATACTGCCCCCATGGTCATGTGATGTACTGCATCATGCGTAGCTTTCATGTGCTGTATTGCATCATGCGTACGTGTAGCGTTCATGTGCTGTATTGCATCATGCGTACGTGTAGCGTTCATGACAAACTACACTAAGGAATGCAGGACACGCGCCCGGTAGCCATCTTGCGTACGCATAGTTAAATGCAAGTATAGCGCAGGCTTTAAAGGCTGGAGAGAAACTAGTGTGTTTATGCTCACCACAGCCGGCTTCATCCCCTCCATTGCGACAGTCCCTCTCCCCGTCACACTTCCAGGAGACGGGGACACATTGGGTGGTGCCAGGGCCACAGCTCATCTCGTTGACGCGACACGTCCTCATGTCTGAGAGAGAGACAGCCAGGGAGACAGACGGCTACAGTAGATCACGCCAACATGTGCAGCTCCACTAGAAGCTGCTAGTAAGCCATTTTGAGTTCAAGTGAAAAGATATTACTTTACTCTCCAGTAACTAAACGGTTAAGGTTCCTTTGTGGTTTTAACATGAATAACTAAAGACATTCAAATGTTCACCATAACACTGGAAATGCCAGACTTTGAGAACACATCAAATACAGATCAAATGTGTCAGAGGCCTGGCTAATGGCGACTGATCTGGACGGGCTTGTCTTGCCAGGCCTATTCATGTGATGGGTCCTGCTCTTCCACCTCCTGGTTCTCAGGCTAGTTTCACGAGAGTGAAGGTCCAATGTGAAGTGAGACATCTAGAAGGTTCTGCAGAACCAGGAGTGTAGCTTAAACACCAGTTCACCCTACATGATCAAATGAAGTTAGTCTTCCTTAAGCCTACAGCCTGCTACAGAAACGCATGTAGCCAGTCATGCTCAACAGCTGGACAAACACCACAGTAACGCACGTACACAGTGACACATCAAGGTCAGACCTTGTAATACGCAGCACAGTTGAACTGCACAGGAAGAGCAGAGCTTCACAACACACACAAGCCCCTTCTGCGTCATGTGACTGGCTGCGTGTGTGAGCAGTAAGCACAGAGCCTCAGTTGCATGACATTAGAACGTAAAGCATGCGAGCCACAGTCATTCAGTAAAGCTCTGGTCCACCAGTGACCTCTGTGTTGCTAGGCAGCCATACATGTCAATGTTCCCAATATGGAGGCAGCACGGTCCAGACGTGGGCTGTGTCCCCTCCACCACATTCCCTTAGTTGCAGCCAGGGGGCAGCGCTAAGGCCAGGCTGTCATGCTCCCCCCAGACTGCAGGGGGCAGCGCTGAGGCCAGGCTGTCATGCTCCCCCTCGGGCTGCAGGGGGCAGCGCTGAGGCCAGGCTGTCATGCTCCCCCAGGTTGCAGGGGGCAGAGCTGAGGCCAGGCTGTCATGCTCCCCCCAGGCTGCAGAGCTGAGGCCAGGCTGTCATGCTCCCCCCCGGGCTGCAGGGGGCAGAGCTGAGGCCAGGCGGTCATGTTCCCCCCTGGGCTGCAGGGGGCAGCGTTTACTCACGGCAGATGTCTTCGCTCTCGTCTGAGCCGTCCTCGCAGTCGGGCTCACCGTCACAGTGCCACCTCCTGGGCACGCACTGGCCGTTACGACACACAAAGTCCAGCTCTGCACACGTCTTCTGGACTGGAGGGAGATGATGGACAGGTGAGGACCTGACTGTGGCCTGTGGCAACACCACAACTAATAGGGCTGTCGCGATAATCGCAATGCCGCGTGTTGCTAACCCAGCCGCAGGCCGTGGCAAGAAACCGCAGTTACCGCAATGTTTACATTTTCTCATGAGGCTAGCCTATCGAACATGACGTCTGATCTTGGGCGTGTGATCGAAGCACAAATTTGGGAGTGTATTTACGACACCCTGACTTTACGCTTTACAGCACTTTACTAAATGTAGTAAAGTGCTGAGCCTGGGAAGCTCACCATGCAGTGCACACACTCCAGTGATTCTTTTGGGACATATCTGTATTTCGTGTTGGGAAAAGCGTATGGTGCCATCACTTCTGTCTGTCTGTCTGCTACCTAAATCAAGACGGTGTAGGCTACGCTTGGCGCGCCATAGGCTTTTAGGCAAATTCAGTGACCATCGCCTCAGCTGGCTGCCTGTTCTATGTGAGACCTTAGGGGAGAAGAGCAGTACCTGTCTGGCTTCAGAGCAGCATCTGTGTTCCACCCTGCACCCAAACATACTGTAACTATGACAACCTGGTCCATTCCTGGTTGGAACACCAGTGTGAACGGCACCAGAGAGCCTGACGCATTTAACAATTAAATCAACGTTCTGAACAGGAACCGAACAGGCCTCCGTTACCACTGACTTGTGCACGCCAACCTCCCCATCTCAGCACCCACACAACACACACCTCCGCATTCCTGCCAAGCTCCATCTCCCACGACCCAGACATCACCTCCCTTACAACATATTTAGCTGCTCTCACCAACCTGTGTTTCATGGGTCAGCCCCAGAAGATCATGGGAAGATCTTAAAGACACAGGACTGCTTGTGAGCACTGTATGTCTACCGTATATTACAGTATACAGCAGGTAGTATAGACTATGTTAGACCCGTCTACCTGCTGTAGTATAGACTTTGTCTAGTGGTATAGACTAGTCTATACTACAGCAGGTACAGTACAGGTCTAACAAAGCGTACATCACAGCCTACAGCAGCAGTCTGCATTCCAGGTCTAACAAAGCGTACATCACAGCCTACAGCAGCAGTCTGCATTACAGGTCTAACAAAGCGTACATCACAGCCTACAGCAGCAGTCTGCATTACAGGTCTAACAAAGCGTACATCACAGCCTACAGCAGCAGTCTGCATTACAGGCGTACTCACCACAGGCTTTCTCGTCGCTGCCATCAGCACAGTCCTGGTCTCCATCACACTGCCACACAGACGGGATGCAGCGACCGTTGCCACACTGGAACTGGCTGGCCTCACACTCAGTCTGGGTGCCTAGACACAGACACTCAGGACGTTAGCTGGGTGCCTAGACTTTGTCTGGCATCCAGGAGTACAAAGACATGCACCCCCATTCAGACACATTAGCCCAGATACTGAGGTGCATTAACCATACACTCCTTAAAAAGATATAGTCACACACACACACCTTACTATTCTGTATGTGCTAAAAAATAATCTAGTGTTCCTACACAGACCTGGCTGTGTAAGTGGAACAAAGTGGGAAACACCGCTAACAACATTGCCCTTGGCTTCACAATGCGTTTCAATGTGTGGGGCGGCGCTTCTGAGCAAGTTTGTTTTGAGCTTGAAGTTAGCATCCGTTATGAGTGTAGGACAGACCCTGCCGTTAATGAGCAGCAACAGCGTTGACCTCAGCCAGCGCCTGGGGATCTGGTATGTAATTGGATAGTTGCTCAGCAACATCACTTAGCAGCCCGTCATCTAAAGGGCTGAACCGTGACTACAGCAGGAAGGGTTCAGGAGCAGGTAGGGGTGAGCCTTCTTTCTCAAGGAGGCCTACAGGTAGACTATCCTGCCCCTAGTCTATAAACACTGCATTATCAGGAGAGCTTGCCCATGTACAATTTATCTCGTCATCTGGGAATTGTGGTCCACATAAGAGACATGAAGTCAAACAAAACTAAATATTTCATTCTGACAGTGAGCGAGACTTCTAGAGGCAATGAAACTGTACAGCCAAGGCCTGTTAGGTCACAGGTCTTCCAGAGCAATGACCACAATCAAGCTGACGTCAACACCGCGTCAGGTCTAATTCTAGCCCAGACACGAGGCTTCACACTAGACATGGCAGCTAGGGACCAGGCAGGCCAAGTAGAAAAGTAATGCTAAATCCAGAGAGGAGCCAACAGCGAGTGTGCAACATGCAGCGCTGAAGCATTTCCTTAAGTAGGTCACATATTTAACTGAATACTTAGTAGAAACAATCCAACTGCAAATAAAACTTAACGTTTGTACCAAACACACTGTGGGTGGAGTCAGCGATTGTAAGAGATACACCATCCCTTAGCTACCCTTTGTGGTCTGCCAACTATCCATTATGTGAATGTGGGTGGGGGGGATAAATTAGCTGCCATGTAAACACAGCCCTGGCTCTGAATGGGAACAAAGTGGTGCTGACCGCACCACAAAACACTATCCTAGCATGGCAATGTGGCCAATGTCTATGGCAGAGCTTCAAGTATAATCTCTGCAGAATCCCTGACTACACCTTTAAAAGTTGTGCTACCCAATTCTACAGTGTACTCAAATATTGAACCACATATTGGATAAAGAGGCCAAGGAAGCCTATTTGAACCATTGGGGCCTTTATAAAGGGGAAGTGGTCATGTACAATCCTTCCTTTAGCAGATGCAGAGCAAACAATCCCTATTTTAAAGCAGTTCTGACCTGGAAGCGATGGACACCAAACAAATAAACGAGTATTCTGCAATCACTTGAGATCTTAGTTCTTTCATCTAGGCAGTTTCCATGTTCTCACACCATCTGGTCTTCATAACACATCACCACAACATAATGTGTGCAAATGTTCCTGCTTAAACTTAGTCAGCTGCCATAGTTAAACTGTAGAATGTTTTGCACCAACTATTCTTTACTGAGATACATAAATGATCAAACATTTTAACTAAGTATTTATGTTAAAACTGTTTCTGCAACATTGAAAGATCAGATAATATCTAAATCCTGTGAATTTCATGCTGAGCTAGCTCGACCATCAACATGATGGGTGGCTACAGTGAGCAACGTTAACTGCAGTGAAATATTCTTGTTTTGTCCTGGCATTACTGCTGACTAGGCTGGGAGAGGGAAGACTTGTACAGGTAACGCTAGCTTCAGGTACCCAGGAACCCCTGCTAACCATGAAGTGAGGCAACGTCCCGAGATGACAGATGCCTGGACTCCCTTCTCGGGCGCTGAAGCACAAGTGGTGTTCCTGCATACTACACCACTTCAGTGAGTCATGTTAACAAGGTGGAACCCTGGCTTTGTCAAGACAGGTTGTATACAACCACGTGCATGGGTGGGTTAACTAAATATAGACACACAGAGCAAGACTGGCCAGATATGTTTATATGGTGTCACGTCAGTGAGACTCCATGGATACAGTCACATTAAAAAGGAAATAGTATGTCAAATTTGCAGTACTCTTACAGACAAACCTACAGTGACCTTAGACGCCAATATATTAAGTAAGCTGTTAGCTGTATTATTAGAAGAATGAAAGAATCTAGTGATAGTTGCACAAAGCTAAATTTACATCTAGTTCAGAAGCAGCAGGGGTTAGAAATGTTTGACTTAAATATAAAAGAAACAAGCCCCTACAGGAGTTGCCTGAAATAGCACAGACAGTAGGCCTTTACATAAACTGTCACACTGGAGGTCACGCCAATACAGTTTGCCCCAGTTACAGACAGACACCACACCGCCAGCCCGCACCCAAAATACAACCTCCTATTGCAAGACCGCAAACCCAGCGCTCCCAGTGACCCCCGACTGAGAAAGCGATACATCCAAATCAGCCAATTGCTACCATACGAGTTACGTCGCTTGAGTCACGAGATAACGGGATTCTATAGTGCGTGTGTCTAGGCACCACACAATAGAAACAGGCCAGACAAAGGACTGTAGGTCGATCCATTCACCAACCGGTCGGCCACACAACCTCTCTCGAGGTTTGTTTTATATAATGGCGGACAGGGTCCAGCAAAAGCAAAGTCACCTCGGCCACCTCATTTAGCCTTTTGTCGTCACCTGCGCTCAGAAACCGGCCCGGCGTGACCCAATTTGCCCCCCCCATCTAACACATCAGTATGCCATTATTAGCATATTGCACAATGCATGAGTTTATATCTGCACGATGTTATGAATGAGATGTGTTATTAGGCTAGCGTGCCTCATTACGCAGACAAGCACATCAAATGAATCGACGCCTGACGTTTGAACGAGCCCGCTTCCACCGTGGAATAATAATTAACCGCGTTGTTGCTGTTAGCGGTCTGTTCGGAGCACTGCGGTGCTACGTAGCCTCAGCTTTGACGAGTCCGGTTCATGTCACCGTGTCACTACTCCCCCCCTCCCCAACTCCCACCCAGAACACGGCTAACCGACCCCGAGCTAGACCCACATCAAGGCATACGGTACCTTACCAACATACCGCGCTGTCCGTCGGCCAAGTCAGCGAATAGCTAACACCTGCACGAACGCTTCCAGGCGAAAGAAGCCATGCGTGAACCACGTACTAGCGCGGGCCGCACGGTATGCCTCCGCGACCCGGCATCCAGTCATCCACCTCGCCCCCACTCCAAGGAGGAGGCCCGGGGAGGCGGTCACACCAGCCGCAGGTCGCAGCACGTAGCACCCGTGCGTGAGAGTCTTGGGAAGAATGGTGAGACAGGTGCACACACACACACACGCACGACCCCGGAGGTCTTACCGTACACGCGCGCGCCGTGCCGTAGACACAACGCCGCCGTGAGGAGCGCGAGCCCCGGGAGCGACGGGCTCATCTCGCGGTTAGCTTGGCTGCTGTGGCTCGCGCTGTGGCTCGTGCTGGCCTCGGCCGCTGTCGTCGTCGTCCTCCTCGCGGTTCACGCGCACGCAACAGCCACTGATCCGCACACAGCACGCGCCTGCCGACGGAGGGAGGCAGGAGGCGAAACGGGAGCGAGCGCCAGACGCGCGCGCTATTTATCGCGATCACGCGCCGTGCTCGTGCGGCGAACACCTCCACCGGCTGCGATCCATGCCCGGCACTTAACGAATACGCCCGAAGACTGCCCGATCTAGTAACTAGTAACTAGCTACGGGTCCTCCTACCAGTCGCTTCCATGTTAACCCTTCCCTGGCCAACCAGGCCGAATGTAGCCCATCAATTCAACATAGTTACATAGCCTACATGTAGCATATGCTATATTTTGTTGAATATTTCTTAGATTGATCCAAAGTCACTTTTACGTTTAAAATCGGTCTTTAAAATAGGCCTATTCATCACCTGGACAATTTAACAGACGCATGGATATAAAAATAGTGTTAAAAATAATGTTTAAATAATGACAAAATATAATTCCTGTAACCTTAGCCGTCTGAAAGCCTAACCTATAGCCTATAATACACTTTTATAGCTTAACGGTGTGATGTGTAGCCTAATGTTGACGTATAGCCAATGTTGACATTGACTTCTGCGTCCATATGTTTCCACTCTCGTCCTTTCAATATGAATGACGGAACAGGTGTTGCGCCTAATTCTGTGTCCTGCCGAATTCAGTGACCTTTCAAAACGAAGTATGTTAAAGCAGAAAAGGCATGCAATAGTTCGATAGATCTATAAATAATATTTAGAAACATCTAGACATCAATTAACCTTAAAATTTTTGCAGATCAAACCACCATCGATATAGCTAACCTTTTATTAACCCTTTCAGAACTAAAACACTTCGGGAGAGACACGGTGAATGAGAAATAACACACACACACACACTAATAGAGTGTACATGATTTTACGTGGCGCATGCGCACTTTCGAAAGAGTCACTGAATTCGGCAGGAGAGAATTAGGCGGAACACCTGAACGGGTATCTCAATGTATAAATCGGGTCGGGTGAAAAATGCTTTGATTAATTTCAGATCGAGTCCAAATATTTTGTACCCATGATGACCTCTAGTTCAAATACTCCTTGTTGATGGGTAGACGTAAAAGTCAACAGAAGTTTGTATATAAACAAATTATTAGCAAAACCTTGGCGTAATCGATCCTGATTATACATTTATATGTGAGAATATATTACCTAAATACTGCTAATGTGCAACCATTAATCTCAGGCTAGATTACGGCAATGCTGTAATATGGTCTATCTAGGAGAGCACACATCTGCCCTAAAGCACGTCAGTTTTAGAATTGATTTAAAGATTATTTTATTGGTCTTCAAATCACTCAATGGACCAGCGCCTGGTCAGACATGCTTTTAATACGATATATGCTCCCTCTAGGTCATCTGTTCCCCAGTTTAACTGATTTTATTATTGCTGTATTTGTTTTCATAACGCATAGGCTTATTTCTTATATATTTGTTTACTGTAAATCACCACTATACTGTTGTACCTTCATTGTATTGTACTGTACAGCACCTTGTATTGCACCAAAGGCGCTATATAAATAAAGCTTGATTTGATTTGATGTTATTTTCTGTTGTGCTGTAAATAATGACATTCAGTCTGTCCACCTCAACCAGCCCAGAGCTGCTGTTGTTGGTCAGAGGCTGGGCTGACCGGACTGAAGCCAAAGTATTTCCACACTGATTCTCACGGTGAAGTCAAACTGACACTCAGGACGGTGTGGTGAGGCTATAGGTGGCATGTGGTTACGGTGTCCTTTCAGAGGGCTGCAGTACATACAAGTGGCCACACTGTGGCAGCACCACTAGGAGTAAAAATCAGTTCCACCTCCAGCTATTAATTAAACCCATAAAGTGTTTGTTATTAGAAATATAACAGAATACATTTAAAGAGTGTGATTGGCTTAAAGTTAAATCAGTCTCCTTTAAACAACCAAGAATTCTTTACTTAAACATTTCACTCATCCACCAGATTACATGTCAATGCTACACTTGTTATGGAAAAATAAATCGAGAGCAAGGTATCGTTCAGTCAAACATCACTTAAAAAAATATCATCCTCGCTGGTCCCACACACCTACAACACTACTGTTAATCAGTTATCGCACTGAGACAAGTAGGAATATGATCACACAGCTTCGTATATTCATCAATATAAATATATACATGAATGTCCTTGTCATAAAAAAGCCAATTCTGCTTCAACATGGTTTTCTTTCCACATCAAACGTCTTCGTTTCACACGGCAGAGGAGGTTCTCTCAGCACACGGGTGCTGTGGAGGTTATAGCAGGGTAAGGGTATGTACATGGGTCACGCCACCAAGGCTACAGGCCCCTGGTGGGGGCCCGCCCCCCGTCTGGACCCTAGGGCAAGCTGGCGATGTCCCGCTTGGGCGGAGGCCCCTCCGGTTTGCAGCTGGAGTCGTTGGAGCCGCTGGCCTTGTCCTCGAACAGCAGCACTCTGGAGGACACAGACGCCATCATCGTGAGTCATGTGACCTACGCAATCGTGTTCTATTTTAATAGGCTGTATACATGTTTACTTTATGTTTAAATAAATATAAATGTTTGCATAAAGATGGCTTATCATCAAATAAAATATGCTATTTTGATCTGAATTTTGTAAAGTGTGCAAATAATTATGATCACATTTTAATTGCGTCTGACAGCCCTAAATGCAATACATTCTCCGGTTTAAACAACCGTACATTCTCCGCCCACTGTGCTGTATGTGGCATGTTCTATACGGTCATCTTGGCAAGGAGAAAAGAAGCAAAGGATGAATGAACCCCCTGAAGACAGCTGGAAGCTGTGAATGAAGTGACGGGAGCTACTTGGATCCCAGGCCTGTCTTTAATTTCCTATTTAGGAAGCCCTCTGCAAAGCTCCCATAAGCCCATAAGGAGCGCTGATCCTCCAGGTTCCCACTGCCGGTCTGTTCTGGTGCCGTCCCCCTGGCCCGACCCCTTCCGGTCTCCTCCAATAGCAACCAAGCACATCTCTGCTACGATAAGCTCTCTGGCCAATCAATCCCACTCCAGGTTCCCTGCTGGTCGTGGTCGTAAGAGACTTTCATTGATACAGTAAATGTGCATGTTTTTAAAGGTATAGTCAGTGATTGTAAGTTTCTGCTATCTTACTGTGCATGCTGCAAACATCATCTGGTGCTTCTACACAGCCCTGGCTCCGTTACTATAGAAACACAAACAAAGTGAGGGGCGGAGCGTCTGAGGGAGCACCCAATGGCCCTGAAGGGGGAGTTGTTTTTGTTTTGATACGAGTTAAGAGTTAGCAAGCATTCGGGAGAATGACTGCACCTTTAATGGCTTGCTCCATGCAGTAAGACGGCCTGCTCTAGTTGCCGAGGGAACTAATCAGGTCATTGATGACTTCATCTTGTTCGACAGCTGGGTCTGACTGCAGACATGTTTCATATAGAGCGCTCCAAGCTAGGCAAGGCTTCATTTGTCTGCATTGAACTATGAAAATAATGCAAAAAATGACAATTTCAAAAGTGAAATGTACCTTGTGCCCTAATTCTGCCCTGTGGGTTCCAACAGTGCTGGAAGTGATTACCCATCTATCCTCACAAGTTTCCCACAAGCTCCATCCTTTAGGGAAGCAGAGGTCGCCCTGTAAGGGATCCGCTGGAGAACTGAGCGCTCTGACTAATTATTTCTCTCCATGTTGGCAAAAGGAATTGATCTTCTGCCAACCCCCCCCTCCCGCTACACAGCATGCTAGCTATGTTTCATAGCTCACCTAGAGAGCTGCTACGTAGCTGCTCCTACACACATGAGCAATAGCTGTTGCCACAGTAACATGCAGCTCATTCTCTGGCTACATCCCAGTAGCCTTTGTTGGAACCTTCCTGAGTGAAATCAGCACATCTGGCAGGATATTCCAGCTGTGCTGATGAAGCAGGGCTGCCCCGCCCTTCAGACAGCCCTAGAGGTCACCAGAGGTCAAGGGGAACAGCCCTAGAGGTCACCAGAGGTCATGGGGGGCAGCCCTAGAGGTCACCAGAGGTCAGGGGTCACCAGGGGGGACTCACAGCTTGAGCACGGCCGACCTCTTCCCCAGCATCATCCTGACAAAGTCCCGATAGTTGATGGTGCTGCTGCAGCCGCCCGTCACCTCGGAGATCATCTTCTTCACCTGCAGGTGGGTCTTGGCCACGCCCAGCTTCTCCATCATGCGCTTCAGGCCCATGATGTCTGGAAGGGGGGGGGGGCATGACATGGGTGTCTGGGCTGGTCTCAACCACAAGGGGGCACCACTCTCACACACACACACACACACACACACCCACCGTGTCCTCCAGGGGCCGCATGTATCAGCGTTCTACTCAAAAGTGTTTTAGTGCGTAGGCACAGAACGTCTCAGTGCAGGTCCTGCATCTTCCCTTCATACATTCCAATAAACGTGTATTTCAGCGTGCGTCGACCGCCTCACGTCCCCACACATGACTATGCAAATGATAACACCCACGTCCAAATTACAATTACTTATCGTTAACGTGTTAAAACTATTTAAAAGAAAACAGGATGAAAATGGCCTAAACAGAGAGCAGGACCTGCTGCTCACAGAGAGGTGGAGGCAAGGAGGCCTTTCATATTTGTTTGTCCTCCGGTATCGGCAACAGAAGAGGAGTGGCAAACGGGGACTACAGCAGTCAATGCAGCGGGTTCTGAACACCTACACAGTAGTCGGAAATCAAAGTGGGAAAAGAGAAGAGTTGAAAGTCGTGCTGGGACAATAAGCCGACGTGACCGGTTACGTAAATACGTCGATTTGCAAAAAGTACCGTCGACTTGGCAATATGCCTAGAAACTATACTCAGATGTTAATTAGCAGTGCCTTTAATGGACTGAGAGGCAGCAATGGTGTGAACGTGACCAGTCGGCCTGAAACCAAAGAAAGAAGATGGTGTGTGTAGCATCACGGTGTGTGCAGCCTACCCACCCTTACAGCCACTTACAGGCAGCGGGCGGTAAATACCAGGCCAGCAGCAGCCATGTTAGTGTTAGCACTCTTCTAGTGTGACATGCATTTGTTCTAAAGCATCAACGATAACATTACGGGAAACAGTGACACGCTAAACGTGAACACGGATCCATTGAAGCGGAGAAAAATAGCGGAGCTGTTTTAGTTTCGTGCCCATTGTACACCACATGTGCAAACACAAAGCATGCAGCTCCGCTGGTCTGCCGTGTTCGAGCGCTGTCACTCTGCCTTGTTAAAGGCACGCTACAACACCAGCCAACGCTTAATTTACAGACTATAAGGAAAATATCCTGATAATCAAACATTTTGCTTGTTTTTTTTACCCGCTGCTGCCCCCTTTCTCTTTAATCTCATGGATCTGACAGTGTGGTCAAACGTCAATTTGTAGGCCATATTAAAGGTGTGTTGTCATAGAGGTCATAGAACTGAACTGTCCTAAAACAGCCTAACATGAGAGTAGGAGAGGGGAGGAGTTCATGCATCTGCTTTGTGGATTTTTCCTTAATTTGTTTAACAGACATTACATGTACCTTACTAAATAAACAGTTGATAACATGTAACATGACCTAATAACTACATGGTCTAACCCTAGCGTATGTTATAGTCATGTTGCCTTATGCCGGAACTGGGTTAGAGCCAGACTTAACTTTGCGGTGCGCGCCGCACTTTCTCACGTCACGTTCATTATGAAACATCACAGCCTACGCTACCTTCTCATGCATACCCAATGTTGATACATGAGGCCCCTGGTGTACGGTTACAGCCTCAGACAGCTGACACCTCTGGCAGCAGTAATTACTGCTCTCTCTCTCTCTCTCTCTCTCGTTACTCACCTATCTCCCCCTGGTCGTTCAGGTCAAACTCACTGTATTTATCTGCAGGGAAACAACAACAAAGACAGGCTCAGTATCAGTGATGGAACCAGTGTAGACACACACACACACACACACACACACACGTAATCCTGTGACAAGCAGCAATAAACACACTCCTGCCATCATTGGCTCTGTGTGTGTTTAGTGTGTGGAAGACCACCAGCTGGGAGGAGGTCAAGAGCAACCACGGACCTGGACAAGATGGCCTCCATGCGACCCTGTCATGACCTCATC
>JAODOY010009252.1:0-29691 GCA_025399855.1 Forbesichthys papilliferus | reverse complement strand
TATATATATATATGTATATATATGTGTATATATATATGTATATGTATATATAACTCCACGTAATCCCAAGTGGTTCACATACTTTTTCTTGCAACTGTACAGATTTCCTGAGAACTGGGAAAGAAGATAGATGCCTCAAAGGAAAATATTAACAATGTAGATATTTAAATTTTATAGTACATAATAAAATGTTTGTTATAGTTGTCCTAGCTGTTCCCCTGTGAGACGTCATCATGACCACAATGCGTTTTTGAGGTGGTTTACAACTCAAAAATTATGGTAAATGTTATTGAAGTACATTAAAAGACATTATTTAAAAATGTACATCTTGCTTTATTATCCTACACTTTAACAGTTGTTACCTGCAAGTTGCTCTTTAAGTTGCAACATAGAGCCATTATGATGGAATGGCTTTGTAACATTTTAGTTTGTTTAGCTATTTACCTGTAATTGCAGGGATGTCCCATATTGGTATGCTGGTTACCAAAGGGCTGTTCTAAGAAGTGGTCAACAATGATTCCCATGATCGGAGCAGAACATTCAAAGTGTCTGAAATGAAAATGAATAGAGAATATTGAAATGTTCTGATTTTCAACTACATATATATACCTACCTAATTGCTTTGACTTACTGTAACTGATGTAAACATAGTAAAAACCATTCAATGTAAAGGCAATGTCAATCATTCTCGAGAATGCTAAATTCGAGCTCAAATCAAAAGAATATTCCTCTGCATTGCTGCCCCACACAAAAACAGAAGCAAAGCATAATACGACTTTGTTGATATGAGTGGTATTCGCCACTTTGTTTTTGTTACTATTTATGGAGCCAAGGCTGTGTAGAAGTATCAGATCATTTTTAACACGCACAGGGTAAGTGGTAAGTTTGCGAAATGCCAGGAGATATTTGATTAATTTGACTAAATGTGTATTAGCTTGCATGAGCTGATTTGAACTTTAGTTTATTTTGAAATGACATACACACTATGGATTAGGGATGCTGCAAGGTGATGCTTTAATTGCAGGTGATGACGAGACTGGCGATCTTTTGATCAGACTGACCTGACCACTAGACTATCCAACCACAATCTGATCTAGCATTTAAATCTGTATTTAATGTAACAAGGTTGTAAATAATTGATTGAGCGCCCTAATTTTATGTTAGTGACTTCACTTAATCTAGTGCGTGTTCTAATTGAACAGAAGAACGTTCTTCATTTGCAGTGAGGGCTTGTTGCTTTGTGTGTGTCAATATACAGAAGCCCCCCACACACACACACACACACACACACACACGAAGAAGGTAGGCTACAGGCAGTCAGGCACTGCCAAGATGGCGATGGCGACAGCTCACTTCATACCCATTCTTCAGAAAAATAAATGTTTTATGTTCATTTATCTTTTCAACTCTACAAGCTATAGATGGTGCAAACAAATGGTTTTGGATTCTATGCTGTTTATGGCAGTTACTCTCACAAACTCTTAATAGTAAACAAGGTGACAAACATCGGAGGAGGCAAATCAGAAAACGGTATAGGAAAGTCAACCTTTAAATAAAAACTATGTTCCGTCTTGTCCTTTATCCATCTGTGTAAACAATATCATCCTTATCAAAACAATTAAAATATTTTCTAATATTAACCCTTGGGCCACAAAATACCTTAAAAAAAAAAACAATTGTCCTTCACTGGATCCATGTTGGACAGAGATAAATTGAACAGTGGCAGGGGGTGTACAACTGTATAACTAAAAGCAAAGTTGTACAGGCTTAATATTTGAGACATTTTCCCTCACACTTTCATCCCCCCAACCTAAAAAACATCTCCTGCACCACTGGTGATAGCTAACCCTAACCACTGAGGGTAAAACATCCCTATGTCTAAAAAAACGTATCCTGCTAAAAATATATATTTTTTCATTCCCTGATCTATAAATCATCTACATATGCTATAAGAAGTTTGGAGAATACAAATTGGATAACAAGAATGAATGGAATTAGCCATTTATTTAAGTTAAATTTACAGTAGCCTATTAAGCGGCATAACGGTTTACTTTACATCCACTTCAAAATATAATGCCCTAGACATGACTACATATTCATATGTAACATGAAACAGTTCACTCATTCTTGCTCCTGCCAAGTCTGTGCCAGAAGCTTTCTAGTGGCTAACATTTTCTCCTACCAAGTTACAGTATAAGAAACAATTTCACCTGATTTGTTAGTCAATGTACAATCAGTGATTAGGCCATATTCAAATATCAAATGATTAAATGTTCATGTCTGATATTAAGAAACATCTAATGTCAATTTGGAAGCAGGGACTTAAACGAGAGCAAGTTACGCAACTGCACACACAGGAGCTATTCCTTAGATGATAACTGGAGCTGAATGGCATGAACCAACAGTAGTTCGCTGTGTAATTAATCTTAACCAGAGGTGACCTTAAACATTACATTGTTGGAAACTGTATATTTTGTTCATACTGTAATCTAACCTTTATATTTGTATCCCCCAAGTGTATTTTGGGAAATAAATTCAATCCTGGATATATCCTCTGGGACCGGGAAGGTAGGAGGTACAGATTGTGAGGGTTAATCTAGCGGGGTTTAGCATGGCTTAAATAGGATATAAATAAGCAGCCAGTGGGGTCATTTTTGTAATCAATACGGTCTATGGTTTTAAATAACAATTGTCAAATGTTTCCATGAAGAAGAAAAAGGAGAGAATAAAATAGAAATAAATAAATAATAAATAAATAAATAAATACACAAACAAACAAACAAACAAACAAACAAACAAACACACCAGTATGAGGCTCGAACTAGCAACTATGCCGTTCAAATATCAATGCTTTAACTAACTGCAAATACTGACACACCACCTGATTTGCTATACAGGATTAATAAGTGAATGTGATCTGATTAATCCAGCTACCTTGCAAATTGTAGGAAATTAAGGGGATTTTCAGCCCAAAACATAAGTGGTTTGACTTACTGAGCTAAAATAGCCACACACACATACAATGGTTCAACTAAACTTACTGTATATTGACTTTAAATAAGAAACCTTATCTAGTCTTGTAAAGAACTTCTTACTGCTGAAGGCTGATTTATGCTTCTGCGTCGATCTTACGTCTAGACTAAACTGTCGGCTTGAGCATATTATACTTCTGTGCTGGTCTATCGGCCACGCGGACCGGTGCACAAAATAGTGTGTGTGTGGGTGTGTGTGTATATATACACACACACACACACACACAGTATATATATACACACACACAGTATATGTATGTATATATATATACACACACACAGTATATGTATGTATGTATATATATATATATATATAAACAAGGAAATCCCATAGGGAAATCACCATCTTGTCATGTGCAAAGTTGTAGTCTTGGTTAATAATGCTCAAGCAAGACATTTATTTCCCGCAAAATTTATAATAATACCTGGATTGTCAAAGGGAGACAGTCTCTGCATGTATACTACATTAAGATATTGAAAAGTCTCTTAATTCCAAAGCACTACTCTGGCATATGGGCTTGCATCCACAAAACAGGTGAGTTGAATCGACTGACGGACGGGTAGTTACATACAACAGGTGCACGTCATTTTACGGAGTACTCTATGTGTAGGTTACGCCCGATCCGTAGGTTATGGCATAGCTTTGACGCAGAAGCATAAATTTGCCTTTACTCAATATATTTGATGAATCAGTACACATACACACACACACACACACAATTTCTGCATTAACATATATGGCCGATTTCACAGACATGGATTCAGGCTAGTCCAAGACTAAATGAACATTTAAATGAAGATGGCCATTAAACATTTTCTTAGTCTAGGACTAGGCGTAATCCTGTAATGTCTGTGAAACTGGCCTTTAGAGTAGGTTATGTGTCTTGTATTACCTATTAGACATGAATGCCAAGTTGGTGCGATAGGCACAGGACAAAGTGATTGTGCCAACAGGTGTGCCAACAACACCGACACGAACCGTCTGGAAACCTAAACAGCAACAACAATCCACATTACATGTTATTTGCAAGCAACACATTATGTAAACTTGCTTCCCATACTTCAAGCTGGTGCATAATGTAACTTTTCAAAAATATGAGGTTGCGTTGACAATAATGTGACCAACAAAATATATTTTAATTAAGATCTTTAATTTCACATTGGGTGAAATTACTTTTTTTTGTGGGGGGGGGGGGGTTCTTTTGGGATTTGCCGTCCCTGCAGTCATCAATTAATATTAATTTGGGGAGTTTCAGTGACCATTTATTTTATACCTATCACTAGAATCTAATATAGCTAGAATCAAGAGCGTGGTATCCCAAAAAGCCCAAGAGAAGCTTATCCATGCTTTTATTTCTAGTAGGATGAGTAGGATCCATGAACACAGGTCAGTTAGTACAGCCTAGAGTCCAAACGAAACACGGAGAAGCTGCGTTTAGTACTTATGCAGTCCACATTTGGAATAAATTACCAGAGGATCTTAGATATGCTCCAAATATAGCAATTTTTAATTCCAGGTTAAAAACACTTCTCACGTGCCTATGACTGAGAATTTTTACTTAACCACACTGTTTAGCCTCATAACCTCCTATGTTTTTATCATTATTTTACCCGACCACACTGTTTAGCCTTATAAGCTCCTGTGTTTTTATCCTTTTGTATTTTATGACTGAGAATTTTTACTTAACCATATTGTTTAGCCTTATAACCTCTTATGTTTGTATCCTTATTTTACTTAACCACACTGTTTAGCCTATGTTTTTATCCTTATATGTATTTTACGATATTGTAATTTTAATTTCTGTGGAATATTTGTAAGGCCCTTTAAGATAAAGGGGGTTGAAATACCTGGAGGTCAGAGTCCTTCTTAAGAAGTAAAATAAAGGGGATTGAAATACCTGAAGGTCAGAGTCCTTCTCAAAAAGTAAGATAAAGGCCCTTTAAAAGAGGTTGGGTGAAATACCCAAAGGGATAAGGCCCTTTAAAGAGGTTGAGTGAAACACCCAAAGGGATAAGGCCCTTTAGGGGGTGAAACACCCATAGGGATGAGGCCCCTTAAAGAGGTTGGGTGAAACACCCTGGGGGACAAGGCCCTCTAAAGAAATTGGGTGGAAACCCAGACAATAATGGTTTTTATTAATTCCATTGTTTTTACCTAGTTTTCCATTGTTTCTTATTTCTTCTTGTTTAATTTAATTTGTTCCCTTCATCCTTTATTCAAATGTTTTTAACTGTAAAGCACGTTGAGTTGCACAATGCGTATAAAAGGTGCTATACAAATAAAGTGTATTATTATTCAGTGGCGGGCCGTGCATTAAACACCTAGGCCTTCAGTGATGTCTTACTTCAATAAATACCTCTCATAATACATTAATTTATGACACCACGTGACCACGGCTGGAGAAATAGTATACAGAAACACCCTTACGCACTACTTTGCATCACCTCAATTGTGTACAAAACGGGCTATTTTCCAGCGCATTTCAAAATCAATAAACCCGCACCAGCAATTAAAACATATCTACGTGGTACTGTCAAAACAAAAAAATAAAAGGGTATTTAAAATTAACTGTCCAAAAAGTTTTAATAAGTCCACATAGAATACAGGCAAGCTTTAGCAAGATAACTAAATAGCAAAATCGCAGTTTAATATCAGAGACACCAACAAGATGACATGATGATAACATGATGAGTGCAAAACGTTGATTTGGTTGCAAATCAACGTTTTGCCCTCCTTCGGTCATTGTGGGTTAAAAAAGTGAGTAGATATATTACATTTCTCTCTCTGCTAACCGGGTGTGGTTCCGGTGCAGCTCGGTTGATCTGCGTTGAACTCACAAGTGAGTAGGGTAATATCCTCCTTCTCCTTGTTGTTTGACGGCGGTGAGTGAGTATTCAATCACAACGTGACGCCAGCTAGGCAGCCTACTGTCAACAAACCGTGATCTGATTGGCTATCGCAACTGTCTATCAACTGTATGTGCCCGTTCACTTACAATGCACAGACGCCAGCATTGTTGATTCTGCAGAACCTCAGGCAGATTTCATACAGCCTGGAAACACAAGCTAGCTGAATTCTGATTGGATAAAAACTATAACCCAAAAACCACACGAACATGAAGAGAATATGTATAATATTTTTTATACATTTAGGGAAAGTAAATTCAAAATTAAATTAACTTTTATCATATTATGATCATGATTTATGTTAGGCCAGCAGAGAAGACCTTGCTGGCCCTGACGGCCCACCACTGTTATTATTATTATTACTTAATTGTGGTCGTTAATTGGTTAGTACAAGACTCTTGCTCATGTCTGCTACAGTTTGAGTAAATTGTGATTTATTACGAAAATGGGCGTGGGTTGTGTCTGCACCCACCTGTTTTATGAATCCTAATATTTTTGTGCGCACACACACTTTGTTTAATTTATACGCAACATTTTTATATTCATTCTACACTTTATAAATTATTTCACCTTCCCTCTCCTGATGGCATTTGGCTCCTCCCTTAAATCAGCAGTGTGGTCAGCGTTCTCTCCATTGAGCACCTGGAGATTCTGGTAATATGGCAGTAAGACACCTGTCCCAGGCCCTCCTCAGTCATTACGTATCCCTATCAAAAGTGAGCACCCCATCTTTGACTGATGTATGCTGAGACCCTTCTCGTTATAGCAGACCTTCCCACAACTGCAGACTCCTGACATGTTGCTTGACTGTTCCGTTGTCCACTGTCCATCATTTGATCAGATCACTAGATTGTCCTGTAGGTTCATTGTCAAGCTATGGGTCTCGCCCAACCTCAAAGGTATCTTATTACATGCCTTTCCATAGTGACTTGAAGCTGGGATGTGCTGCAGCATGACAAGCCACCACACAGTCTGGTCTTTTACAGTACTATATCCAAACTGTCACCCTACGTCTATGTTTGCCAACCAGCCTTTCCCAGTAGTCACAGAGTCTCCAGATGAGAATATACAGTATGCAATAACATGGAATAATCGCAGCCAGCGCACCTGACAGGATTTTACTTCAGTACCCAATGTGAGCCGGTTGGCACAACAATCGCTCCTTCCTCTCTCCCAAGGCACTGGCCCATTCCCTTAGCTGAGATATTTATATGGATTATTATATTTGGAAAACACTGAACAATTTTAAGGAACACCATTTTAACAAGCCCACTTATACGCTTCAGCTTCACGTTCAACTATCTTCCATTCAAATGAAAAATTGAGCTTTAAAAATTGAGTTTTGACACAAATGTGTTTGACATTAAAGCTAAGCACATTGTTGACATTAAGTGTAGTGTGACCATGGTTTTACTGTAAATTGGTGAGTGACACAGGATTAATGAAATTATTACCTTCTCCCAATCCACTTAGCTGAACCTCCCCAAAGTAGATTCTAAAAGAATAAAAAAAAAAAAAAAGCATCAAGTAGATAGTCCCAATCCTTATGTATATATGCCATATGTCAGAATCTCAGTACACATATTAAAAACACTTCAAGGCTATGGTTTTAAACCGTTTGGATCCACAACCAGTTTCTGAAGAAAGAAAGACCTATAACCTTACCTATACAATATGACATAGTCGTGTCCCTGCTTTCTGGATAATTTATATGCAGGTGTCACTCTTGTGATGGCCAGCAGAGACTTCAGTAGAAGAGATAGACGATTATACACTGTATAGGACACTTTAATGTCCTTATCACACCTACAAGAGCAAGACTCACATTAGTAAATTATGTTATGTGGAGGTGTTTGGCATACAGTATGTGTGAATAAAGCAGCATTTAAAGGTGTAGTAAGCAGATCCAAACATCATAGTGTGTGGCGTGGGCTGCACTCATTCTGTTCTAATTAGCAGAGGCTGTGTATGAACACTAGATAACCCTGCAGTGCACACACAGACAGCTATCAGACAATGACATTCTGAATTTGATTTTAATTTGACGTTTATTGGATTATACATATGTACGGCAACCTTTAAATTGAATGTTGAATTTCTATTAATGCCACTAACGATGTCCGACTAATGGACTAATTGTTACTAGTCATCTACTAGTTTAAAAAAAAAAACTAATAATTTTGCCCAACCCTATGCTGGAGTGTGATAATCAGAAATAGTATTTTCTGAAATTGCAATTATGGACAATTGAGACACCTGGTATGTGTTGCATAATATTGCAATAACTCATTAGCAGAAGAATACTGATAAAGGTGTGCTTTGCCTAGAGCACCCATTTTTAAACTATGGGTCCAAAAATATGTGGGAGATAACTCATTTATAGCCTGATAAAAGAATACAGATTTTGCAAGCTCTACAAACCAATGTGGAAATTCAACTCAAAATATTTTTTTATAAAAAGGTATGCCAATGTTAATCAAATGATTAGCAGGTGGACCACCTTCAACTAATCAAAACGCTAAAAATGTAAACATGGTCAAACTCGCTAGGAAATGACAGCTCAGACAGAATGTGCAGAGAGTTTTTTTAACCTTGTATTATTAATGCTGCAATGTCTAATTACAGCGAAACAGCATGCATGCTTTATGCACACACATACATGTTGGACTCCCAAAATGGCTCCTGAACCAAAATCACATGACTGCTCGGAATCAATATTATATCATAACCAACTTTGCAGAGGTAAGGCACAGAAACTTACTTTTCATTCATTTCAAGGCACCATGTCTCTAACTCCATAGAGTCACCCTGCAATAACATGGCACATTTGTTAAACAGAGCCAATCTATCTTATTAAAGATGGCCTTTATTAATCCAAAAGTCACTTTTTGTGAGCTAGATGGCTAGATACAGTGGTTTTAGAAAATGTGTTAACCTTTATGAACTGTAACCTAAAACATGACCCTTCAGAAATATTGAATATGGAAAAACATCTTACCTCTGACGTCTTGAGGGAGATTTCTACACACATTGAGCGACCAATGCCAGGCAGTTGGCCAGCCAAAACCTTTTTTGCTTCATGGCTGACCTCTAGAATATCTTTTATAGCCAAATTGAACTGAAAAAATAAACAAAAAATGTTATTATTTTCCTCAACAAAATGTGTGCAACTATACATATAGTCAAAATCATGTGATAATGAACAGATACAGTCACAGGTACTACAGTACATTTTACAAGTTTAAAAAACACAAATCGCTTCTAACTACAATCTGTCTCCAGAAACTGTTTTGGTTTATGGCTGAACTCTAGAACATCTTTTTTTGCCAAATTGAACTGAAAAAAATGTAATAAACTTTTTATTATTTTCCTCAACAATTTTCATCAAGTACTACCTTTTATAAGTACTACAATTTTTCGCCAAAAATGGTCAGAAAATGCAACTAAATGATTGCAGGCTGTATATATATATGCATGGCTGGCCTAGTAGTATCACACAAGTACTACATACAGTATGCTGTATTGACAAGTGTACAGAGACGTCTTTTTACCATGTTGAAAGCATGGAAAAGTATGAAATGTGTCTAAAGTTTATGTTTGCATGAGTATAAAGAGGCCATACCCAGTCAGAGCCAGTGGGTGACGAGGAGGAACAAGTACAGACCTTCTCTCCAAGTCGAGCCTGGACTATTACCTGTACAGTCTGGACAAGGTGTAAATAAAACTGGGTTAGAATATGACATTATTTGTTTTATTAATATTTTGGGCAGTGGGCAGTTGGGCAATATTAACAAAACTGTTAACTGATAACTGCATATAAAGTTGTGTAGCCCAAACCTATTAAACTTCTCCCCATCACCAAACATTACAGTTGGCAATGCCCATTCAGGGATTCGGCCATTGTTTAAAGCAAATGTTTGTCTAAGGAAATTGCATGGCTGTAGCTGTCAGCCTTCATGTGCGGCGAGGGGCTCAGGCACAGAAACAGACAGGCAGACAGCAGAGAGGCAGTACAAAACTTGTTTAATAAGGTTCAATAAGGTTCAACACAAGTTGGCACAATACGCGGTTGGCTGGCACCGTGTATGTGGGCAACAAAGGTAGTCTTTACGCAGGCGTTGCGCAGGTCCAGGCGAGTGAAGACGGTAGCACCGTGGAGAGGGGTAAGGGTCGAGTCGATAAGCGGGAGCGGGTAGGTGTTACGGACAGTGATGGCGTTAAGCTCCCGAAAGTCTATGCAAGGTCTCAGAGAGCCGTCCCTCTTTCCCACAAAGAAAAGGCCCGCCCCGAGTGGAGAGGTTGAGTGGCGGATCAGCCCGGCCATCAGGAAGTCCTGGACATAGGACACCATCGCTGCGTGTTCCGGGCCGGAGATGTTATACAATCGGCTACAAGGCAAGGGGGCACCCGGAAGCAGGTCGATGGCGATGTCATAGGGCCGGTGTGGGGGCAGTGAAGTGGCCCGGGACTTACGCGGCCGGGAGTGCTGACCTCAGACAGGACGAGTGACAAGATGGACTCCAGGCTGTGACGCATCCTGAGGTCCAGTCTATCTGAGGGTTATATTGGTGTAGCCACAGGTGTCCCAGCAGCAGGGGCGAGGAAGGGCAAGCCATGACGTACAAGCTGATGGTCTCGCGATGGTTGCCAGACAGCATCAGCTTGACGAGGCTGGTTCGTTGCTTCACATGTGCCATAAGCCGCCCATCCAAGGCGCGCACTGCCTGGGGGACCGGGAGTGGCTCTAGGGGGATGCCCATCTGTTGCGCCACCTCTGCATCTACGGGGAAACGAGTAACAGACGTGGCCCAAAGACAGCTCCCCTAGTGTTAACGGGCCTGGTTTTTTGCCGCTTGGATTGGGCAGGAGGCGACCACGTGTCCTGCCTGACCACAATAGAGGCAGGCCCCGACGCGCAGACGTCTACTTCTCTCCGACGACGGGAGGCAAACCCGGTCCACCAACATGTGTTCTGGGCCTGGTTTGGTGGGTTCGCTGGTCAGGGCCTGCGGGGAGGAAGTTCCGATGAGGGGCGGTTGGCTGGTGTCTACTGGTGCTGGGCTATGCTGGGGCGAAGTGCCTCTGCCTCTGCTGAGTCCATAGTGGCCAGTTTGTTCTGTCAGCCTTCGTGTGCGGCGAGGGGCTCAGGCGCAGAAACAGACAGCAGAGAGGCGGTACAAGACTTGTTCAATAAGGTTCAATAAGGTTCAACACAGGTTGGCACAATACACGGTTGGCTGGCACCGTGTATGTGGGCAACAAACGTGGCAAGACGAACAGGGAAAGCAGACTGCCGCTGAGGACAGCGCTGAGGACGGCCCAGGGGTGCTGTCCAGTGCTGATTCTCCCGACCGGCGCTGTCCAGCGCGAGCGCGTCGCGAACCGTGACAGTAGCCTGTGTTTAATTTCATGCACCTGATTATATTGATGTGGCAGAAATAGCCAACCCCATTAGGGTGTTTTCCTTCAAATCATTTTAACCTTACTGAAATGTTACATTTATTTAATATGTTCAAAGTCAGATCAAGTCTTGTAAGGTTATATAAGATGTTTTGCTCATCTGCAATGTATCCAATAACGCTGAAGATCACTATGTTGCTCTGTGCCTAAGAATATCCTATTGTGAATATGATTTACCAATTACATCTTTTACAATTATACAATTACATTTTGATTTGTCACAGAGAATCATGTAATAATTTGCTAAACATCTTATAGGAATGACCGAAGAGTAGTAAACTATGTAGTGTGTGAATGTTTTGATCATATCAATAACACAATGAGCCAAAACATTCTACAGTTAAATCAAGGCAAAACATAGATAACTGTGTTTGTCAGGTTAGTATTGATAGGCTTCCACCACAGCTAGCTACAGTCTAGATCAGGGGTGGGCAATCCTGGTCCTGGAGGGCTTGCATGTTTTAAACACCTAAAACATGCAGGGCACCGGCCCTCCAGGACCAGGATTGCCCACCCCCGGTCTAGAGCAAAGGTAATACTAATAATACAAATAATCATAACAATAATAATAAATATAATAATACATTTGCCTTTTAAAGCACCCAAGGTCACAAGATAAAAGTAAATAGTGTAAATAGTGTAAACAGTGATCAGTAAATATACCAGTTCAAAGAGATGCAAAGGTATAGAGGTTCCCTTATTCTGAGAGCCTAATTAATTTGGAGGGCAGGCCACTTAGGCAGTTACTGGCTGCATGAAGGTGAAGTCAGATGCATGCCACATCTGGTTTCTGCATTCTTTCCTATGTTTTCTTAATTCTGCCTCTATCAAAGCTTTTAATGGAGCAATTTGATTCCACAAGTGTCATGTGACATCAATAGTTAATTTGACTGTAAACTAATAAAATAACTTAATTAAATATAGTCATACCTTCAAGGCAAAGAACTTGATGAACTTGTCCAAGTCTTTTTTATCCTGGGGGCTCAGGTCACTGTCCATGATGCCCACCCCCTGCAATATAAGCAGCCCATATATTGTAAATATTGCTGAAGCATTGAAATTGCTATATTTCAAGCTGTGAGAGCAGTGGTGGTAATGAATAGGAACTTATCATATGAAATGGTTGTTTAAACAAATGCAGGAACACAGTTAAATCAAAACGAATATAGTGTTTTTAGGTTGCAAATATATTGTGTTCTGAATCAAACGTTTGTAAATCTACTTTGAACACGGTCTTTAGCCACAAGCGAGTGTGTTCGCCTCCTTCTGGCGTTAAAAACTATATTTTCATCAGTAACGATACTGTAGCAGTAAGACATTTATCTTTCTCACTACATTTACAAGATAGAGAATTATGTTATGCTTTATGAATGTTTTATATATTATTGGAATTTTGAGATTTATGCGCATAAATCTTGGAATTCCAATAAACAAACATACACGTTTACCTCTATTACTATAGATTATCTCTGGCTGCATATTTGTTTTATAATCAGCCTAATAACTGAATATACGAAGCTTTAAATCACATTTCACAATGCTACCGTACCGTAGCAAGCAATTGTGAAAATATTGACAAAATATCTGCCTATTTACAAACAACCTACAGTACTGGTAGCCTACAGTACAATATGGCTAACGATAGCTAGCTAGCTGCAACGCACTTACCGTTCATTACAAATCGTTAACTTTGTAGTGTGGTCTTACTTACAACTGTAATATATTCAATATTAAGCGACTCTGCTAGATACCGCAAACGTCGTGCAATACCGAATTTCTAACCGTATCTAAACAACTTCCCCTGTTATTTAAGGTTATTTCAATGTACAGTAGTGTTTGGATAACTACCATTACATTTGCCAAAGCACTTTCGTTTTATTTTGTAATCGTAAACGTCTGATTTTTTCTATATTTAAAGAAATAGAAACATTTTCATATATCCTACCTGCTCACACAATACGTGTATATTTGTCTTTTTCATATGCCACTGTGGTTTTACAAAACGTTTTACGATAACAATGAGCCGAAAATGCCAATACTAAAAATATGTTAGATTGGTCATATTCAGTGCTTGCGTTGTGTTGAATAACTGCTGGATGACTGGAAGCAACTTGTCTAGCTTAAGGTTAAGGTTGGTACATTACACTCTATTTGTGAATGATAGTTTTTAATACCACACTTTCTGTTTATGAAAAACACGAATAACTTCTTCGCCTGAGAAGAGGTTTGCAGACTCGATTAGGCTACAACGATAGACGTGCAGCAAAATTGTCATCATACAATAGCCTCCACAGGAACACCCATTTATTTGAAACATATTTTAATATTTTGATTTTGAGAATTGTTATATTGTGTTAATAAGTGTAGTTTATCTACCTTAAGGAACATCAAAAACATATTGACACACAACTAATTTGTTTATACATCTGTCAGAATGACGTCTACACAATTGTTATTTCTCTTTGTGCAATCCACAGTCATGGCAATTCCTATAGCCATCCTAGACTGTGATTTACTACTCCACGGTCGAGGCCATAAAACCCTGGATCGCTTCAACCTCGACTCTGTCTCAGACAATTACCTCCTTACCACGTTTGGCTTTCCAAGGGAGTTCATACTACATTTGGTGGAATTACTTAAAGAAGTAAGCACATTTGTGTATCTGTTTCTTTAAACATTACGCAGTCATAGTCAAATAAGTAGAATCACTATGATCAAAGTTCTATGTTCTCAGATTTGGGTTGGATGTCTAGGTACAAGTTAAATGGAATGTGCATGCAGTGATCCCATGGGGACTTTATTTATGAATAATATAATAATAAATACACTTTTGGTATATGATATGAGTGTGTGTTTGGATATGTGATTGTGGTGCATTTATGTACAATATATCACTTTGAGTGGCCGATATGTATGAAAATGTCTATATAAATGATGGATGGTACGATCCAGCTTTTTCAGTCCCTATACCGATGCACGGCATCTGTATGGGGACGGCATGCGGCACGTTGGATATCGCCGATACCGAGCAACGATCCGATTCCAGTGTTAAATTAAGTTTTATTTGCAAAGGAAATGACAGCCAATCTCTATATCATGACTTTGATGCATTTTAGAAACCTGCTGCTGATAGTGTGGCCTGGGTAGGTTAGACATGGCTGATGCTTGACAGTAGACCTACGCGTGTAAATTCATTTGATTGGATCAGCCCCATAGATCGGTTACAACTGTCCAATTGTCACCGATACGATCCAGCTATTTAAGTGAGTATCGAATCAATTTCCGATTTCAGTATCGTATCGGTGCCATCCCTAATACCATTTGTTTACCATTTACTATAATGTTAATGGACAAAGTATGTAATTGTCAATGAGGAGAGACATTGATTTTTGTTATTTGTAATTGTTATTTGTTATTTGTAATTGTTATATGTGTTTTGCTATATAACACAAAATTCCTTACTTGTGAGTTTTAAATTAGCATTTACAATATAAATGTGTCATGGCAAGTCAAGCTTATGTATAACCATTAGTCACATTACAGACTCAAGGGCTGCACAAACCCACATTTCAAATGGAAAAAACACCCCTTACCTGTTCCTCCCGTCGGACAAGGAAAACCCTAATTTCAACCAAATTGGGAAAATCTTCCCACCACACAATCTCAGAATTAGCTGATAGTTTTATAATTGAAAAATACACTCTGACATGACATATCTCAAAATGTTAGCTTCCTACTCCCAAAACATTTGTTCATAATTTATTAAGTGTTTAAGAAACTACATTTATAGTAAGCATTTTTTCAGTTCTAGTGCGGTCACAGGCACTTTTCTATTATACAGAGATTAGTACCTTGGTCAATCACTCTTTACTTGTGTATGTCTGGGATAACCAACTACATAAGTCAGTGACCAAATCGGATGTTAAACATACTGTATACTGAGGAATATGGGAACACCAGTTTGGCTGTTTGCAGGTTTTGTAAATATGTTATATTAATAGCCTATGGTTTTACTTTAAAAGAAATGGAAAGACAGACATTTGTAAATGCACTAGTGTTGTGCAGGAATTACGTACACAGAATACAGATACGTATACACTTCCTGATTGTGCTGACATGCTTACAGGGGTATATATCAGATGTATGTATTCAGCACGAGTTGCATATTTGACATAATGCTACTGAACACCTCACCTTATTGTGGTGGAGAGGTTTCTGTGCCCCAATGATCCTGAGAGCTGTGTTGTCTGGAGCCTTGTGCTCCTGGTATGGTCTCCCAAGGCAAAGTAGTCTAAGGGGTGGTGCCAGACAGAGAATGGTTCAGAAAACCCTTATGGAAAATCATTCAAGAGGAAAAGTTACCCTGCACGAAGGAAGTCCGGGGCCCCCGTCTGGAGCCAGGCCCAGAGGGAGGGCTCGTAGGCGAGTGCCTGGTGGCTGGGTTTGCCACGGAGCTCAACTGGGCACAGCCCGAACTAGCAACAATCCTCCTGTTCATCCTATGGGCCCACCACTCGTGGGAGTCGGGTTCACTGTCAAATGGGTGGCAGCAAAGGTCAGAGACCTCGATGGACCAGACCCGGGTGGCAAAGGCTGGCTCTGGGGACGTGGAACGTCACCTCACTGTGGGGGAAGGAGACAGAACTTGTGAGGTGGAGCGCTACCATTTAGATCTGGTGGGGCATACCTCTATGCAAAGTCTTGGTTCAGGAACTGTTCTCTTTGAAAGGGAATGAACTTTATTCTACTCTGGAGTTGCCCAGGGTGTAAGGCACCAGGCGGGTGTGGGGATACTAGCAGTGCCGCTATGTTGGAGTTTACCCCGGTAGACGAGAGGGTCGCCTCCCTGCACCAACGGGTTGTGGTGGGGAAAACTCTAACTGTTAGTGCATATGCACCAAACAGCAGTTCTGAGTATTCAACCTTCCTGGAGAACCTGAATGGAGTCCTGTATGGGGCTCCAGTAGGGAACTCCATAGTTCTACTAGGAGACTTCAACGTCCACGTGAGCAATGATGGAGACACCTGGAGAGGTTTGATTGGGAGGAACGGCCTCTCTGATCTAAACCCGAGCGGGTGTTTGTTGTTAGACTTCTGTGCTAGTCATGGACTGTCTATAACAAACACCCTGTTCGAACATAAGCATGCTCATAAGTGTTCGTGGTACCAGAGCACCCTAGGTCAAAGGTGGATGATCAATTTTGTGATCGTATTATCTGATCTGAGGCCGCATGTTTTGGTGAAGAGAGGGGCAGAGCTGGCTACCGACCAAAGCTTCCATTGCTGAAGCTGCGACAGAGAGCATTGGTCTCAAGGTCTTAGGTTCCTCAAGGGGTGGTAACCCTTGAACACCATGGTGGACACCAGTGGACAGGAATGCCGTCCGACTGAAGATGGAGGCCTTTTGGGATATGTTGACCCGGAAGACTCTGGAAGCGGTTGCAAGGTACCAACGGGCCAGAAGGGCTGCAGCATCTGCCGTAGCAGAAGCAAAGCAGCGGGTGTGGGAGAGGTTTGGAGAAGCCATGGAGAAAGACTTTCGGTCGGCACCAAAGTGTTTCTGGAAAACCGTCTGCCACCTCAGGAGGGGGAAGCGGGGTACCATCCAAGCTGTGTACAGTAAAGATGGACACTGTTGACCTCAACTGAGGAGGTTATTGGGTGGTGGAAGGAACACTTTGAGGAACTCCTGAATCCGACTGCCTCTATGGTAGAGACAGAGCTGGAGGCTGATAGGGGATCAGCATCAATTTCCCTGGGAGAGGTCACTGAGGTAGTCAAACAACTACACACTGGCAAAGCTCATTGATGAGATCCGTCCAGAAATGCTAAAAGCTTTGGATGTGGAGGGAATTAATTGGATGAAACGCCTCTTCAACATCGCATGGAAGTCGGGGACAGTGCCAAAGGAGTGGCAGACTCTCCTTTTCAAACAGGAGGACCAGAGAGTGGGTACCAATTACAGGGGTATCACACAGCCGTTCTGGAAATGTCTATTTCAATGTGCTGGAGAGGAGGGTTCGACCGATTGTCAAACTTCAGATTAAAGAACAACAAGGCGGATTCCATCCTGGCCGTGGAACAACAGAGCAGCTCTTGACTCTTGCAAGGATTCTGGAGGGGGCCTGGGAGGAGTATTTTCCGGTCTACATATGTTTTGTGGATCCGGAGAAGGCATATGACCGGGTCCCCCTGTAGATACTGTGGGAGGTGCTGCGGGAGTATGGCGTGAGGATTGCCCTTAAAAGGCAATCCCTGTATGCCCAAAGCGAGAGCTGTGTACGGATTCTCGCCAGTAAGTCGGACACATTTCAGGTGGGAGTTGGCCTCTGCCAGAGCTGTGCTTTGTCACCAATCCTGTTTGTGATATTCATAGGCAGGATATTGAGGTGTAGTCATGGTGGGGAGGGATTGCGGATCGGTGGCCTGGGGATCTCATCGCTGCTTTTTGCAGATGATGTGGTCCTGATGGCATCATTGGTCCGTGACCTCCAGCACTCACTAGATTGGTTTGCAGCCGAGTGTGAAGCAACTGGGATGAGTATTAGCACCGCTAAATCTGAGTCCATGGTTCTCAGCAGGAAACCGATGTAGTGCCTACTCCGGGTAGGGAATGAGTCCTTACCCCAAGTACCTCGGGGCGAACGTCTGTTTTCTGTAATTTCTATATGACACTTGGAGCTACAATTATTTTATTAAAGGTCCTACACATATTAAGGTTAAAATTGGCATGTGAAACCGCTCGTCACAAGGTGCATGACTGGATAATGTGGCTCGGAAAAGAGAAATTTGGGGTCCCCTGCTAGAGCTGCTGCCCCCGCGACCCTACGGATAAGCGGATGAAGATTGATAGATGGATGGCTACCTCGTCAATGTAAAATTAGGCTTCTATAAAACGGGGTCATTCCAAACCTCAATGGGGGATGCCATTGGAATCAGCCAAGCCCCCATGTCCAGATGTGTAACAAATGTGACAAGAGCCTTGGTTGAGAAAGCTCCAGAATAATTACTCTGAGTTCCTTACGGATGGCCGAGCTTCTCATACTATCTCCAAGGGAGATGCCCGCCACCCTTCTGAGAAAACCCATTTTGGCCGCTTGTACCTGTGATCTAATTCTTTCGGTCATGACCCACCTTTCATGACCATAGGTGAGGGTAGGAACGAAAAATTGCCAGTATGATCAAGAGCTTTGCCTTCCGGCTAAGCTCTCTTTTCGTCACACCGGTGCGGTAAAATTATTGTAACACAGCTCCCGCTGCTCCGATTCTTCTGCCAATCTCCCACGCCAATGTCTCCTCACTCGTAAACAAGACCCCGAGATGCTTGAACTCCTTCACTTGGGTAAATGACTCATTCCCTACCCGGAGTAGGCACTCCATTGGCTTCATGCTGAGAACCATGATAAGAAGAGGCTGAAACGGCATGGCCATAAATACAGAGTTCTGAAATATGGCATGATGATTTAATATATCCTGTATATTCCAAATGTATAATTAGTTTCATGGTTACAACATTTAGTTAAACCATACGGTTAAAAAAAAAAAACAGGAACATAACTTCACAGAGCCCATTTTTTTAGTTCTGCACACATTTATGGGCACAATAAGAATAAATAGCATTTGGAATGATTAACATTAATGAGTAAGCATTGATGTTAATGGCATAGTGTCTTACCTACATTTTATCAAAGGCTTGTCATGCACCTTGTGACGAGTGGGTTCACATTCCCCAACCTTAATTTAACCTTTTACCTTAATTTGTGTAGCACCTTTCATAAAATAGCTGTAGCGCCAAGTGTTGTATTAAAATGACATCCATCACACAGAAAACAGACATGAATGAACAATGAACATTAAAGTGAGGGAAAACAATTTTGAAGACATATAGCTTAGACAGCGAAATTCATGAACTGAAAGTTTAGCATCACTGTACCTTGTAATGCCTCACATACTTTATGTGCATGTATTTACTGGTATATAATTTAGGAAAGTACAGTAGAATCCCCCTATTTAAAAGTAATCATTTCCATTTCTGTGCATTTTGTGTGTGTTTAATAAGGTGCTCTGTCGACGTACCCAGCGGTCTAGAGCCATCAGTCCAGAAGTGCAAGTTTTGGCTGCATTAGGTTTCTATACAACTGGGTCATTCCAGACCTCAATGGGCGATGCCATTGGAATTAGCCAAGCCTCCATGTCCAGATGTGTAACAAATGTGACAAGAGCCTTGGTTGAGAAAGCACCAGAATTCATCACATTCAGCAGGTTGGAAAAAGACGTGTGTTTTTATTTTTTAGTTGTAGTTTTAGTAGTAATTTCAACAGTACAACAATTACTACTAATAATACAATGTTTATAGAATGTTTTAGAACACACCTGGTTTAGGCTACATAGAACATTTAACAAAATGTAACTGAATGCTTTTCTAATAAAATCATAAACATTTATAACAGCTATGTGCAAATTAAAATAGGGCCTAAATACAGTTCAGCCAATATAGCTGTCAATTCTGATCTGCACATGTTCATTAATACTTTTATTTTAAATTCCTCATCTTGGTATTGTAAAGTGTTATCATAGTAGTAATAGAAGGCCTATTATTATTATTATTATTCACATTCTTTCCACAGAGATCATAACAGCAGAGAACTGGCTATCCAAGAGTTTCAGAGGGTTGCGGGGGTCCCAGGAGTCCTGGGAGTGATTGATTGTGTTCAGGTAATATAATATAATGTAATAACATGTTTATTCTTTATTCTAGTGTTACCCATAAGATGTAAAATAATGTTTACATCAGGGGTGCCCAACCCTGGTCCTGGAGAGCTACCGTTCTGCATGTTTTAGATGTCTCCCTGCTCCAACACACCTGATTCTAATGAATGGCTCGTTATCAGTCTCTGCAGAAGCCCATTGATTTGAGTCAGGCGTGTTGGAGCAGGGAGACATCTAAAACAAGCAGGATAGGGGCCCTCCAGGACCGGAGTTTGGCACCCCTGGTTTACATCATATATAGTGGCGTCAGGATATATCCAAACCCTTTCACATTGTGTTTTAGATTTAATTCTTAAAGGATACTATGAAGAAAATTTTGATTTATAAAGTGGAGGACATATCTTTTTGCTATTTGCAGTCCTGTATTATGTCAAAAATTGCCTTAATTGAACAGCATCTAATTGTACAAGGGTTATGTGATGTACATAATTTCTACTTATTAAATAATGAATCCTTTTTTATCTTCATATCTGTCTCTAGGTTGCCATTAAAGCGCCTAACAGTGAAGATGCATCATATGTTAATAAGAAGGGATTTCACTCTGTTGGATGTCAGCTAATCTGCGATGCTAGAGGACTGTTGCTCAGTGCAGAAACTCACTGGCCTGGAGGTCTAAAAGATGCTGAAATTCTGGAAAGGTCTTCAGTCTACAAGATCCTGGATGAACTCCAGAATGGCTGGTTACTTGGTAAGTCATTGATTAGATAGATAAAGCCACATGTGCCCTTCGTGATGGTTGTCATGATTGTAATGAGAGATTCAGCTGCAAATCGTGATGCCAGAGCCAGCACAGCTCGAGCTTCAAACCCTTTCTTAAAATGACAACACATAGGATTTGTCTATTTATTATACATTCTATGATTAATAAATTGATGTATGTAAAATCCAGTAGTCTAGCTTTGACCTTTGGTGACCCCCAGGGGATTAGTAAAACATTAGTAATAAGAATATTATAAAGTTCACAAACCATTTCCAGAATTGATTTTGTTTGTTTGTATTTTGATTGCATTTTGAATTGTTACCCATTATAGTTTTTTTCTCAGATTTTTAGAATTACCTGGCCCCCACACATCGCCTCTTGCAGTTATATTTAGGCTTAAAATAGTTTTTATTTTAAATGTTTCTTTTTGTTCCTCAGGTGACTGTCGCTACCCTCTCAAGCAATGGTTGATGACGCCAGTCTGCTACCCAGATTCATCTGCAGAGTTTCAATATAACCTGGCTCACGCTTCAACACACGAGATAGTCGACAGGACTTTTCGAGCCATCCAGACAAGATTCAGATGTTTAGATGGGTCAAGAGGATACCTACAGGTATATTGATTTACAGAAGTTAAGTCATTCTACTTAAGTAATTATAGTTAATATTGGTTTGGTTTTGCCCTTGAAATTCATTGTTTTGTTTTACTCGTCTTCTGGTCGCAGTACTCTCCAGAGAAAAGTTCATCCATTTTGTTGGCCTGCTGTGTCCTCCACAATGCCTCTCTACAGTCAGGACTTGATGCATGGACTCTGGAAAGGACAGAACCTCTAGAACCACCAGAGACACTAGAACAGCGACCTGAAGACAAAGACATAGAGGCAGAGAACAGACGCAAAGAACTCATAATAAAACATTTTACTTAAACTGCTCATTTGACTTAAACTGGATGTACACTTTTTAAACCTACAAAACATTTGCTGAGAGAACTATATTCAGGTCTGTATACGTACAGACTCAAACAATAACTTTCCACTCAGGTCAGCGTAATTGCAGTTTAACACTATGCTACTATTTACACTATATTACGACAATTCTAACGTAAATTTAACGAGCACAGAGTGCTTACACAAAATTCACACAGCTGTATATCTATACAGGAAACTAAAGGTAAAGTCAGTGATTGTAAGATAATACACTTTTTGTCATAACCAATATAAAACGATAATATCCTAGCCTTTACTATGTTTTCAATGTGTGGGGTGGAGCTTCTGAGGGAGCACCCTATGGCATTGATGGGAGAGGTGTTAATGTTTTTTTATCAAGTTTTTATCAAGTGCCAACAAGCTTTCTCCAGAATGACTTGCCATAACTTTAATCCTTATAAAGTTAATATCAGATCTTTGCCCCTAGACTTGGTGTTCCTGCTTCAAAGGCTATAAGACAGCCATTGACATTGCCATTGACAAAAATTCCCAAATAAGATGCGTCTACCTCTTTGATACATGGTAATGATGGACTTGGTGAAGATCTGAAGGTGTTTGAGTTTGCTGAATGCCTTATCTGCCTCACCAGACCACTAGAATTATTATGAATACTCTGGTGTTTATGGGCCCTGCAACATTCCTTATGAATCTCATAAGAAATCTCCCATAAAACAGTAGTCTATTGAGGCCGGTCTTGCGTCCTATTAGAATCAATTTGAATTGTTGTACTGGAGAGAGAACATACATGGAACTCATACTTCTCATGTTTAACAGGCAGTTTTCCAACAGCTGTGTTAGGACCCTCCTTGGTATGAGAGAAAAACACTATGTGATCCAGGTTCTAACATAAACTGGTTCAACACCTCTTGAAAATACTGTATGGCCCCAGATCTGCTGTAATGACTATTTATTCGATCATTGTTTGACCTTTGGCCAGATGTAGTCTGGTACCAAGCCTGATTGTGTTCGAACATGGTCTTTGTTATGGACAAACCACGACTAGCTCAGAAGTCCAATAACATTGCTCGGTTTCAAATCGGACAAATTACTGCCAGGCCCCTCCAGGTCTCCAAGTCTTTTCCATGAGCACTGAAATCCCCCAGTAGGTTTATTGAGTGAATAGAAGAGAGACCATGCACCCCTTATAAGTTTGGTTCCAGAACTTACACTGGACATTGGACATATCTTTATTGACCCCATTTATGATGAATGATTGAGTTTGAATTATTAAATTGGGGCCAGACAAAATCTCTATAAAGGGTAGACACTAGACACCCGATAAATTGACAGTGATCGTCTGACTGCATTTTACGTGTTTGTTCGCATCCATACGGACACTTGTTCCGCCCTCCAGGAATGTTCATTGTTGTTAAATAAACGCGAGACAGTTTGTCTCGTTGCCTAGTAACATCATGGCTGCCCTGTCAACCATCGGTTTCAGTTGGTCCATCGGCATGCCAGCTAGCAAGAAATAGTTGAATATTTTACGGCTACATCCTAAACATATCGATACAGGACAACATTTATAATTTGGCGAATAAAGGCGAATGATGAAATGTCTTCTGTACGGATCCACCCACCCTGTGTGGAGTTCACCGATGTAAGACACGGAGATATTTACAGGACAGCTATAACGATAACGAATGTCGGGAAAACTGTCAAAAGGATTCGATTTAAGAAACCTAAGTTAAAGGTGTGTAATACAATGTAATACATTGAAGAATTAACTAGAGGCAGAGGACAAAAATGCAATAGTCTTCTCACTTGTAGGTACCTACGGTACTGTACGGTAACCGGTGGTGTATTGTAATTTAGGCGTAACACCGGTACGGTAGGTCTACGGTACCGGCACGGTACAGCAAAACGGTACGGTAGCCTATTCACACTGTCGCACACACTTAAAATCACTGGTCAAATTCACCTTTAAACTAGATTTCGGTATTTATGTACTGTCTAATGTATGTACACATTCATAGCCTATAATTCCCCAGTAGAAAGCTAGGTGATCAATTTGGGCCAGAATGTGCCTACAGTACTGTACGGTACCGGTACCGTAGTAGCCTATGATACAGTTATGTACAATGCACATACAATCATAATCATATCATAAGCATATCATAAGCTACTAACATTGTTGAGTTCACTGAAGTGCACTTTTTGGGCCAGGCATTTTACATTTATTACATGACATGAAATGATTGCAGCAGAGAGAGAGAGAAACAATCAACTTTTTGCTCTCTATTTTTTGTTTTTGCCAGCTGTTCAAATTGGAGGTGGCCAACCCAGATAGGCCTACTACAGTAGCCCCTGGCCTCTCTATAACTGGCTGTCTGGAGTTCACTCCACAGGACGAGTATGAGCTTCAAGACTGCATCCTGGTTTTCATCGATGAACAGGAGCCCATAGAGGTTCCGATACTTGTGTAAGTTGGCATCAGGTAACGACACAGCCAAAAAATGCTCAGTAGGTTAGGTGTTTCCCTTGTCCGCTAATGTGTTGTGTGTTGCTACAGGTTACCCAGCCTGTGTTGTCTTCTTATGGACTCGGTGGTTGACTTTGGTTCTGTTGCAGCCAACAGTCAGTTGATCTGCAAACAATTAGCTTTGACCAATCAGGGAAAAGCACCAGGTAAACCAAAGCTGTACCTGGATTCCTCATACATACATAGTAGCCTATATAGCCTATATAGTATTAGTAGGCTTATGTGTGTACTATGAATTCAGACATGGAGCAGGAACACTTTTTATAGAAATACTTTATTGTTATTGTATGGCTCTGCCTACATTAAATTAACGCTGCTTCTGTTTGGTGCTTTATTAAACAATATACAGAGAAACCTGCAGCAACTAAACAAGACACATATCCTACCTAATAATAATATGAAATAAAATACACAATAATGTCTTGACTCTTGAAGATGTAGTGGAATTTTGAGTGTTGCAAAAGCATGATGTAATGCTGGTAAAAGAGACTGGACCCACACATCACAAAGCAGACTTGGAAAAATATGTTTTAAGATACAGGGAAAGAGAAATACAGAAGATAATCTAAATAGCCTAAAAATAGCCACAACTGACAAGGAACAAGGAAACTGAAACTGGAAGTTAAGAATATATTTGTCATATGTATTATAACAGAAGGCAATATGAAATGAAACTGGTCTTTAAAGTGTAGCAATATGTTTATGTCATATATGTGTTTATGTGTCCTGCTTAGGTGCATTCTGTGTGCAATACAGTGGAGACCCATCAGTCACGCTATCACCCTGTAGTGGATTCTTAGAGGCTGGCGCCACACAGTGGTTGAATATAGAACTTTCCACAGACAGGCCCCGGCAGATTCAGGAAAAAGCACTGTAAGGAATACATGGTTGGGATTTGTAATAAAATACATTCAATAAATATTATATATATATTTATGAGTTACAAAATTATTCAAATCAAATTTGAATTAATGTTAGATGGTTTCTCTCTCATGAACACACTCGTGCACACACATACACAAACACACTGAAGCCACAGCTGCAACATATGTACAGTAGTGGTCCCTGAATACACGACAGTTGAAGCACATACAGTGTAATGGTAGCCTGGCTACGCCCTAGTATTGCTCACAACTCAATATATTTAGCTGAGATTACAGTGTAAAACCCCTGTTCACATGAATGTAACACAGCCACCCTGCTAACAGACAAATCAGGGTGAGGTAGTGAGATGACGTTGAAGTCAAGCCTGTTTCTAAATGGTGGTAGAGCTAGATGAGGCGATCAACATAGTTGTAGCAACGCCGATTGATTAAATAGTTTCAACATTAACCAACATAGGAGGAAACAACTGCGAACACTTCCCAATGGAGCGTGGCCAGACCTGGTTACACCAGGCTAGTGTATTTGAGCACAAATGTGTTGTGTCCTAGGGTGAAACTCCATACTCACTCCACGGCTGTTCTGAGCATCAGAGCTGAGGTCATCAGCCAGCGACTTCAGCTCTATGACCTGCAGGTGCATTAACTCAATGCGTTTTCCATTTTCTGGTGTTTTTCACCTTACCGTCAACATTAGTTTTGTATAAAAGTAAGATTTTAACAGTTAGTGACTCATTTAGTTTTTGTATTGTGAAGGTTGCTTTTCCTTCTCTAGAACAAAGCCTAAATGTAAACCCTAACATTGTTCTTGTGCAGAGAGCACCGTTGTCGTGTCTAAGTTTTGGGCCTGTGTATTTTGGAGCTTCTCGTGTGGAGAAAGTGGTTCTCAAGAACAACGGACCACAGCCATGTGACTGGGTCAGCCTCTTGCAGGACAACACTTTGACACCTGAAGCAGTGAGTATTTAGTATTGATTGATTTCTTGACCAATAATATAGTACTATGTGTGCTAGATCAAGTCTAGCTAATGGGCTGGGGTGGGGTCTCTTCTCATTGATGTTCAGGGTGCAGACGTCCACAGGACAACAGGAGGACCCACACAGCTTCTGGTGTGTGTCCCCAACCATGGCCATATCAGACCTTATCAAAAGACCACCATATCTGTATACTTCAGCCCATTTGCCCTAAGGTGTGTGCCACCGTGTGTGTCCTCGTGTGGCGTGAATGCAATTGTGGCTTGTGTTAAGTAGTTATACATGAAACATTGTTTTTAAAACATTACACATGAAGTAGAGATTAGTATAAAAACTATTTTTTACTACGTTACTAAACTACGTTTCAATATCCAGAATTCAAACCCAAGTCTCCAGCTGACAGATGGGTATTGTTAGAAATGCTAAACTCATTAGTTCATTTTGGTATTGCTGTTTGGTAATATATGGTAAAACTGCAGATGTAAAACATTTGAGTTAATACAGATACTAATTAAGAAATACCTATTTGCTTGTGGAAAAATTCCTTGCATCATTTGTATGTCTAACCTGTTACCAAGTATAGTGCCTGCAGGCAAGTGCACGTTATGACATGATAATTAATTGTCAAAGTTTACCCCTGAAGCCATATAGTAATCCATGATTATCAAAATGCCAACAAAACAAGTCCTGTTACAATGGTAAATGTCCAGATTTTCCAATAAAGTAAAATATTTAGTCCAAAATACATTACTACATTAATAAACACCCACGCACTACTGCTGCATCATTTCTGACGTGTATGATATTCCAGTTCAGTCTAGTTCAATAATATTTGTGGAAATAGAAAAACAATGGCGAAACGGACAGTTAAAAGAAAATATACACTACATGAGGCGTTGGAAGAGTGTGTAAGACGTGAAAGCGACAAGTCTGGGGACGAATCCCGTATCAGACGAAGACAGCAAAATATATTCAGATCATAACTCTGAGGCAGAGGCTATATTTATGGAGGGAGGAGACACTGCTCTTTACAAGTAAGTACTTTATTATATTATTTTTATTAGTACTATGTTTATTATATAACCTGTATATTAGGGAGGTGTTTGTGAAGGTTTACTAAACTTTTTCACTCGAGGGGTTGAGGTGTATGCTTCTGGGGGAAGGGTGTGTCTCTTCGTGTGATACTATTGAACTGTGGGGGGATGGTGTGTTTGTGAATTGTACTCTGAGGCAGTGAGCTGTAAAAACGTAGAATACAGAATATATAGAGGTTTGGTCTAGTTTTGTAAATTACTGTTATTTCTTTATTTTCACATGATAGGCAATCGTCTGATTCTGACAAGGATTGGGAACCAGAAACGTATTCCCCAGTCAGCAAACGTACGCATAAAGTGCAACAGCAGGACAGTAACTCCTCAGATGAGGCCCATCCCCTTGCTCCTCAGAGAGGCTCTGCCAGCAGGAGACCAAGAGGCAGAAGACGCCTCTCTGGGGGAGGGGGACAGGTAGCGGTAGAGGTAGTCTAGCTGGGGCATTAACCAGCGCTGAAGACAAGTGGAATGATGTAGATGAGCCAGACATAACGCCACCACAGCCCACCTTCAGACCCACCAACACACCAGGACCCCGACTCGTGTGCACAGCTACATACACAGCCCTGCAGCTTTTCCAGCTTTTTTTTCTAATTCTGTTTTACAAACCACAATTCAAAACACCAATGAGTTTTGGTCAACTCACCACTCGCCACCCTCATACCCATGGATCAATGTGACACTGCAGGACATGTTTTCTCAAATTACCATGGTCATTTACATGGGTGTAGTAAAGTGGTGTGAATTTACTGATTACTGGCGGGGGGAAAAGCTGTACAGCTTCCAATTCCCAAAACATATCATTACTGGCAAGAAGTTCCTCAGTATCAGTCCCTTCACCTGAGCAGCTCGGCGATGGATGTTGCCAGACTACCAGAGAAGAGGTACAGCAGCCTACAATCGCCTGTGCAAAATGAAACCATTATATGAACAGATGAGGGATGCTGGAAAAATAAATTATCATCCTAGCCAGGACATTTCAATTGACGACTGGTTGCCTCCAAAGCTCGCATTGGCCTGAAACAAAACATGAAAAATAAGCCTGTGCGATGGGGATACAAACTTTTTGTGTTGACTGTGTTAGGATACGGCCGGGAAAGGGGCGGAGACCCAAGTGCGGAAGCAGAGGCAGGAGATGGCAGAAAGAATAAAACAGTGTTTTATTGTGCAAGCAGGTGTACAATATAAATGTTGGTGATTGGGGTTTAAGCGCTAGTAGTGCTGACGGTTGAGACTTGCGTGCGGCGGTGAGTCGGCAGACAGGCAAGGAGAAGACAGTCAAGGCTGTCCGGCGAGTAGATCGACAGTTGGGGATGCCAGGCGAGGAGGAGAAGCAGGCGGGACTGCTGAATAGCTGGTATGTGCATCCGTAGGTAAGGCAACGAACTGGCAAGAGGTGCCGTGGCGAGAAGCCACTTATACCGCCGCCCAGGAAGCAGAGAAGAGGTAATTGCACGTGAGGCGCGTTTAGGTGGTCGATGACGTGGCAACGGAGTTGTCTGGTGCTGAACCCGCGGCCTGGCACTGTCCCGTGCTGGATCGGCCACGGACAGACTCTAGAAATGGGTATACATGGGACTTCTTTGTATATGAGGGAAAGCTGCAGGGAAACAGTGGCAAGAGGCCGGTTGCAAGCTGTTTGTGGACAATTTCTACACAAGCCACACCCTTTTCCGTGACCTGCTTCAGAAGAGAATCTGGGAACGTGGAACCATCCGAACAAACAGAACAGGATTTCCAAAAACTAAAATAAACAGCATGGACTCAAAATCTCCTCGTAGCAGCATCCGCTGGATCAGGAAGGACTCCCTCCTCTGTCCAGTGGCAAGACATGAGGGATATCTTCATATGTTCTACACCGCACACGGCCCTTACAGATGACAAAGTGAGGAGGAGAGGAAGGTTAAGATGGTCGCTGGG
This sequence comes from Forbesichthys papilliferus, assembly GCA_025399855.1. NCBI lineage: Eukaryota > Metazoa > Chordata > Actinopteri > Percopsiformes > Amblyopsidae > Forbesichthys > Forbesichthys papilliferus. The sequence goes on along the minus strand of JAODOY010009252.1, from coordinate 488 downwards.
CTTTCAAGGACCTCCCTGTTCCACCGGTGATAAAGGAGTACAACAAGTACGTACAATATATTCAAAAATGTTTTATGCCCTTTGAAATATAATTTGTATGCTTGATATACAGTATTTGTTTTGGTATATTCTTCTAAGTGTTGTTTTTTCCCGTCCATCTAGGTGCATGGTGGAGTGGACCAGTCCGACGCCCTGCTGGAATATTACAAAGTCTTGCACAAGACATTCTTTTACTATTTCATCGACATTGACATAGTGAACCCCTTCCTCCTCCACAAAGACTTAGCGAAAGCTAAAGGAGTGGCGCCCCTGCACCAGAAGGCGTTCAGAGAGACCCGTGTTCAGGAGCTGGCAGAAGTGGGGTCAGCCAGACCCTTGCCAGTTCCTGCTGTACGTGGAGTAGGGGTGCACGATATTGATCAAATGTGATATTGCAATATTGATCATGAAAATTGCATTATCGATATTAATTTCGATATTTTAAAATC